>UYYA01000076.1:0-130713 GCA_900624975.1 Angiostrongylus costaricensis
GTATCCGTATAAAAGAACACCTAGATGGCAAACGAAAACTAAGACGAAGCACCCCACTAGGCACGCATAGGATACAAAAGCATAGCGGAGACAATTTTGAAGTGAAAGTCAATATCCTTGCACAGGAGTCCAAAACACCAGCGCGAAAACTCCTTGAGGCTTTTTGGATCAATGCCAAAAGCCCTACAATGAATAGCAGGGACGAATGCCCGGAGATCATACGCGACCTGATCTCGTACGTTCGCATCGATTTTTGATGTGGGATGGTGCAGTCGTCAACCACATGCGACTATAATCAGCTGTTCTAAACTTCCTCATTGGAAGTCACGAAAAAGCGGTGGGTTTTTCGAGAAGTTGTTGATTGTGTAATTGCCGGAGTGTTCTTCGTCTTTTTGTAAGTGTTATTGAAGCGTTTGGCCTAGTAGATTGTATATCAGTATACCCTTCCAGGCTCTGAAGAAGGCGATACTGCCGAAACGTCAGCTAGCGTTGTATTGTATTGTGTTTTCTTTATGGAAGTAAATGTATGCTGTTTAAAAACCTCGCGATTGCTGAACAAGAAAACGACACATTAATAACTGGTATACTCATAGAAAACGGTGAGTGTCTAGAGGAGCTGTGATTAGCATATTATACGATTAAAATTTTTTACGGATTCTTTTCTGTTGGAATTATGAATTATTCGGATGAGTAGGATTGGCCTGACCTTCCCAACCCATAAAGGCGAAATCCGCTGAGACATAAGTATCATAATAAGGACCTCGTGTTTTACCAGCAATAAAACATCAAACTAATAGGAATAGAAGAAAGGATAGTGAAGAACTCTTTTCTGGACGATTCCACATAGATGTTTTGTATTGTTATGGATCATGATTGCAAACCTTTTCGGCGTCTTTGCTACCGGTTCTAGCCCATATTGCTAATCGATGGATTGCCAACTCAATCCACGTCAAGGATTCTGTCATTAACCGTACAGTATCATCTCGTGGAGCAACACGATCTACCAAAAACTGCACAACAGATGCGAAAATGGTCTGAAAAAGTAAACACAGAAAATATAGTTCACAATTAATTTCCCACTTTTAGACTGAGTTTACAACAGCAATAACAACAACAACAATAGTAATAGTAACGGCAATAATTATAATAATAGTAACAACCTAGTATAATTTGGTAGTAATAATAACAATAATAATAACAGGAATAATTATATTAGCAACAACAGTAACGACAGTAATGACAATAATTACGCTAGTTCAACCCCGCCCAGGACCCCACCAAAGCTCCCATACTTCCGACGTCGACTCACTACTTCCAATCCGCGTGGGAACGCCCTATTCCAAGTATCCCCGGATTACAGGAAGAATGGACTCGCTCTGAAAATCCTCAAGCAGCAGTCGAGCCCACATTCAGTGCAGAAAAAAATAATAAAAAAAATAGTAGTATCACTGAAAATAAAAACTACTACATTACATTACATGTACCACATCAGACGGACACGATTCATTTCCTCGCAATGATCATCCACAAAGCTTTTTGACCTTTTTTTTTCGAGCGGTTTCGGCTGTTGGCTCGGGATTTTTTTGCATTCTTCGTAATTGTCACCGAATGCTGGTTGAGGCGATCCTACCTCAAACTCTCACAGAGCCGTATTAGGGCATCCTTACTTGGAATAGCAGGAGTGAGCTTGCCACAGACAACTGTGTTCCAATTTACCGACCTCGGAAAGATCAGGAGCTTGGTGGGCCCGGAGCGGGGTCGAACCAGGGTCTAGGTAGATTAGGTCACCCGTGTAATTAACGGGGTCACTGAAAATGCGCTTCTCGCTATGAAATAATAACTGTATGGAATAATAGCAATTAATAGTAATACCAACAATAATGCTAAACAGATTTTATGCACATCAAGACCAAAACTTACCAAAACAGGAATTATGTTGATTCCCCGCATGATGAAACTTGGTATAACAAAATCTGCATGTGCCTGATACGCCGTTCCCTGGACGATATTGAAGAAAAGATGAGTAATCGAGAAACATAAATAAAAAATAAAATTTAAAGATGTGGTGAACATGTGATCACTATTGTTTGGAAAAACGCCAAAACTCACTTGGAAATTACCAATTTCTGCATAAACTTTGTCGTATATCTTCGTCACTGCCCTCACCATGCTCAACATCTTCACATTTGATTCAATCGCCTTCCAAGACCTACAACTCAAAAATCAAACTAGATTACTTGGTAAGTTTCTCTGAAAATGATGCTTACACAACATATTAATACATTCAAAAATACGTCTCTGCTTGCATTTAACCCAACGTATACGGTCCGTTTTAATCAATCCCCCCATTTCCCCCGGCCTAATCCCCAACAGATACGATCGATTCAATACCAAAAGTACATCAAAAGAATTGTACGATAAAGGGTACAGCGAGAAAGAAAATGCATAAAAACCAATGAGTATGCCGCGATCCCAAACTATGTGTTGAAGTCCATGCAGAATGCTACGAATGTGGTATGGCCTACCCATTATCTGATCTTATCTGATCTCATGTAAAGCGTGGGGAACGAGAACATTGGCGAATGGATAGACCACTCTGTGTCCGTACAAAAGAACACTTATTCGGCGAACTTAAACTTAAACCAAATAGTCCACTAGTCGCGCATAGGACACAGGAACACAACGTGGAAGATTCTGAAATAAAAGCTACGATTCTAGCAAAGTAATCGAAAACACCAGCGCACAAAACTCTCGAAGCATTCTGGATGATTTCCATGAATCCGAAAATGAACCACAGGGAGGGGATGCCTCATAATGCCTCGTGATATTGAACAGTATTTAAGACTGCTATTTTAATGTGAGAGGCACATTATGCTTCCATTTGAACTCTGTGCGACTGGTCTCCACGTGACATACTCAGTGGAAGGAAGAGTCAAGGAAAAAGATGACGGTACGAAAAAGTTATTTTGTTTCCAAAGCGATTAGAATTTTGGTTTGCCCTTTTCCTGCTTGCTTATAGAGGTGTTTGGCTGGATAGATTGCAGTCAACTTGACCTTTCCAGCTTATAAAAGAAGCATAATCCACCAAAACGTCAACTTCATCGTAAAAATTAATAAAATGACATCTCGTGTTTGCTTAAGAAGAGTATGAAGAGTTATCCATTCAATTTAAAAACATGTTCACGGTTGGGTGAATAATCTAGGAATAAAAAACGAAACCATTAAGGATAAAACACGGGTGATGTTGAACGCACTACATTTCTTCAAATATTCGCGTTTGTGCGTATGATTTGTGGATTCTCCATTCGGGTATTTGTTTAAAACCACACTGACTTTCAGCACATTTTTCGTATTCAAGGTATGCCCACTACAAATAGCATAAACCTAGGCCAGCAAAAGCCAGTGGTGCTAGCAAAAGCACTAAAACATTTCTTCTACCATTAAGACTCCTGCTGATTACCAGGGCACTAAGCAAGCCAATAATCTTTGCATTGATCAATAAGCATTCACACAATGTATTTTGGTGGCATTTTCCAGAGTACTCATAAATGAGTGCAAATATAAGATATATATAGACGGAGAAGTACAGCCAACATATGCTGAGAAAAGAACTACCAAGTGGTGACAACGACGTAGTTGGACAGCATACCACACTTTTTTTTCTTAACAAATAAAAACTGAAAATATTCCAAAATATGGAATGGTAGATAGAAGAAAATAAGGACTTGGAATAAAAAAATAAGTGGAAAAAACGGAAAAGAGAGAGAGAAGAAGGGTAGAAGGAAAAACTAAAATATAGCGCGAAAAAGCATGTTAATAGGGATGGCCAATCAGAGGAACGGAGGACCGAATGCACTGAGTTCGGTGTATACCACTGTTGGCAGGGAAAATTAGGTGTAACCGCGAATGTGTTAAGGAGAACATAGTAAAGGTCCATGCATCGAAATAGACCTACAATCGTGGCATATGAGCAGCATTGTTGAGGTTCATATCTGTAACAACTTGACGTATAACGCTCCAAAGAGTCTTCAGTAAGTCATATAAATGTGAAGCGCGCTGAAACACCGAAATACTATATCTTCAAAAAAAAATTCACTCATTAAATACAAAGGGATGATGTTCACCTGGAAAATAACAATGTAGTGGTCGGCGAAACGTGTAGAAGTGAACTCGTCTAATTCTACGCGGGCATATTTCACTATTTCCCTATAAATACTAATTTAGTAGAACGACAACAAGATACGAAATCTTCAACACTGTTTATTAATACGATGAGTTAACCTTACTTATTCAATGCTAAGCGAGAACCAAACTTAAGAAAAGACTTTCTATATTTCAACAAAGTGAATCCGGTGGGAAAAGTTTTAAAAATCTGCTACAATTTACTATAACAATAAGGTAGACTCTATGAAATGGTCCGACTATCGCGGACACCAAATATGTGATAACAAGGCAGAAACGAAAGCGATTTTAAGCAGTCTATAGCAAGAAATCCTTCAAACAGTTTACTGCCTCATCGTGGGTGGGAGGTGTTCCTGGGTGTCGGGCCGCGATGGACAGCGAGGGGATTCATCTCCCGGCAGTCTCCTAAGGTGAGAAAAAATCTGGAGTTTCCATTAGAGAGTGCAACTAAGAGTAAATCAATGCCAGAATCCATCACTGTCCTTGTATCAAACTAGTCGCATGATGGCAAATCTCCCTCTGATCCACAAGTCCGGTGACTGCCTGTGGTGCTGAAGAACTATTGCATACTTTGGTTAGGCTGATCTCGGGACTCCGGGAAATCACAATTGCAAAACCAGGAAAACTCCGAAAAGATGGAAATTATGCTAGGGCCTGCACAATCAGTGAAGACGGGCCATCCAGGTAACTAAGTACGACATGAAATTAAGCCCTAAAATGTTTAAAAATTATGAAAGAAGAGCAAGTTTCAGGTCAAGAAAAACTGTCATGAAAATTTTCTACAACTAAGAACCTACTCAGAGTCCGTATGCAGCAGCGCTCTTACAATGGAAAAACGAATCGTCTTTGCAGGAATACGAAAAGCCATCGTATAACAGAAGTCCAATAAACAACGTAGCGGCCGACTCCGACCAACACATGCCATACTTTCGAACTCATCATAAAAACTACTAATAACCTTAAAAACAAAACCAATAAGTCAACATAATAAACCACATGAAGTCATAAATAAACAGTATTGTTACCTTATTATAAATTTCAGACGGTTTAACAAGATTTCCAGCTGCTTCTGACCTTCGGATTAGCCTGTAAGATATGCAAATAACATGAAAAAAGACGCAAAGAACGTTACAAGGTAGGAAATTATCAGGATGTAAGCAAGAAAACACCAAAAATGAATTAAAGAATCACTCACGCAACTAACATTGGCTTGAGGACATTGCGATACATGAGCTTTGCTTGATTATCGATTACAACCTCATGAGTAATTGTGGGTGGATAGGTTGTCTTGTTGAATTCAAGAAGAGAGTACAACTTGAAAGAAACGAATTGAACATTGTAATTTCTAATGATAAAGTTTGGAACATAGTCAGAGAGAATGTATTCCTTACTTTTCGTTTTTCGATCTCAAAAGCAGACTCGTCGAACCATGGATCACAGTAGAATTTCAAGCATACTGCGAGATTTTCCGGATCAGGTACTGCCTGGGAATAGGTTAAGCTCGTAAATACTAATCCATGGCGTAGTCTCAGTGGAAATAACCTCAGGTGATTTGGAATTCCGACAGATATTTAGGGTATAAAAACTAATACATTTATTACTATTCTACATGTTTATCGAATTAATGGAAAAATTACCAATGGGAACACAGACTTAAAAATATAGGTTTCATAATAGTACAAAATACCTTTTCTACAGCAGTGCCAGTCAATAGATCCGTTTCAGTGAGCGGCAGTGAAGGTGGAGACAGCTCATTACCTCGATCATCACTAGGCGCATCGTACATTTCTTCGTTGCCCTTTCCATCCTCATTCTGAGTGCACCGATAACGCTCCACTTCCGATTCCAGATGTGCGTTCTCGTTTTCCACTTGCTTTCGGATGTCATCATTTAGGAAGAAGGATGCTGGAGTATCACCTAGAAAACATTTCTCTCTAATAAAAGGAGACCTAAAGTGAAGGAACAAGTGAAAAAGCAACTCGCTCGAAAAAAGCCATGGCTCTGCAGCAGAGCTGACATACAGCAGGAAATAAGCAGAAGTGGTTCGAGTTCCTCCGATAGCTTCCGTCTCAATATCACTCCATGTGGCACACTCAACTCTTTGGTCGTTAAACTTCTCCCATTGCGTATCATCATTTCCTAAGGAGACAACCTTCTTACGATTGGATACCGATAAAGAGCGCCAATGAGAAGTTAGCTCGAGAAAATACAACCTTTTCTGACGTAAGCCCAATAATGGCCAGCGTTGGCATGGCCTTGGTGGATAGCCACTGCATGAAGCTGATATCTATGCCGTTTCAAATCATGTCGCTCGTAGATCTCGTCGATCATTTTGACCAATTCTGCTTCACGGGCACATAACTCTGAAGAAAGACCATAAAAGAAAATATACACAAGCCATGCAAAGGAGATTGCTCTTCTCATCATAAATAAGTATTAAAATCACATCGTTCCCACAGTAACGATCCAAGCAAACTCACGATTGTGTCTTTCCGAAAGCTCTACAACAGAATTCTCCAATTCCTCCAGAAATTTCGAAAGATTTTGAAGATTCGATGAAATTGGAGTGACTAAACTGGTTGGGCAATAATTACAATCATACAAAATAAGAAAATGGATACCTAACCAGGAGGTCTATCTTCCACAAACGACTGCATTTTGCCAGGAGCTACTGTCCACCCCAAAGGTATCACCGTCGTTTCCTCATCCATAATTTCACTTTAAAAATGAGACCATTTAAATGTAGTTGTCTACTCCATCCGGTAATAAAATTAAAAAAAGAACTTCACCTTTCCGAGTGTTGTCCTTTCGCAAATTGAAGCGTAGCTTTTAAAATATTGACAATTTTATCAGTGCGATCACCAATGGGGAACTCATTGAGTCTAAAACTAACTTTTTTTTCTTATTCGATGTCAGTGCGTATACCAGCAAACTATACCCTTTCAACTCAGCACGCACACTGGCCAGCTCACTACGTAGGATGTTCCTCTTCTCTCGAATAGCGCTGATGCTTTCATAATTGCTACAAAGAAGGCGAATGAAATTGGAATATAAAGAAAAGTGGAAAACCATGACAAAAGGTTAAAGTAGCAAATAGAAACAAGTGGTAAAATAGTGAGGTACGAAAAAAAAATACTATGTAAGAGAAAAATTGTAACCTCGCCATGTAACGATCCATAAAGATTGTGCGAGGAAAGTGAAACCTCATATTCAATTTCTCTGTTTCACCTTTCGAACCGTTGAAAAAGTAGCGACCCAATGAGAAAATTAGGACCGCAGGCAAAGATTCAAACCAAGGCTGGAATAATAGATTGCACTAACCCTAAGTACTTATAACAGTAAACGTGCCGAATATAATGATAACAATGTTTAGAAAACAATTCGAAATTACCTCTTTCCCGGAATCATTAAGAAATTGATGAGCTTCAAGGGCATCGTGAAGGTTTCCATGAGAAACTTGAACAGGAAATAATGAGGTATATTCAAGTTTGTTCCAAGAATTTGCCACATCTACAAGTAGAGATCATCTCCAGTTGGCAAAGAAACAAAAAAAAATCTCTTAAACTAACCAGTAATATGCACTAAAGCCGTGTTTTGCTCATGTGCTTGAGAAACAATAAGAAAATTTAATACAAATATGAAAACAACACAATATGTAGAGGAACGGAAAAGTAGAGAAATAACGAACGAAAGAAGAAAACCAGAGAAACGGGAAAAGATTGTAAAGTGTACGAAAAAAAACAGCTTAAAAAAATCGCAACCAAGGAAGAAGAACTACCATTTCGCGCTCGTTCCACTTGAAACCCATGGAATAGTGCATGAATCCAATCAAGATGTGAACTACGAAGACTATCATTCGACGGCTGGTCATTTTTATCTAAAAGAACTGCTTCATCAACCAGTTCTCATCTTATGATAAGGAGCTTGCAAAGCAATTTAGACAAAAAAAAACAAACTGATATCTTGGATAGTTTGAGGGCTTGACTCGGTATCCATACTGACAGAACTTGTTTCAACAGGGGAAAGTGAGGGAATTTCTACGGCCTCTGAGGTATGACTAGTTTCAAACGATGAACAACGTTCCTAGAATCACCTTTAAATCAAAGACTTCAAAAGCTACATCATACGTACGTAAGGACAAAAAGAATCCAGTAATACCTTAGGTTGGACATCCTCAACAATAGTTTCCGATGCAGAAACAGCAGCCAGTCCTTTCTCCATCCACTCCATTAAATTAGACATCATCTCCGAAGCATCCTTAAATATCAACTGTCGCAACTGCTTTCTTAATTTAGAGAATTTTAGAGCTCGAATCGAACAACCTTGATTGAGATGACAATGAACGGAAAGCAAGAAAAAACATGGCAAAAACTTTAAACACCTAAAATTTAAATGCCAGTTCTTCACACCTGTTGGCGACCAAGAATGACATCACTCTTGCTGCGAGCTGCCAATGCACTGACGACTTTAAGGGCTTCTGAAGGATCGATGTACCGTTTATTGCCCAAATCCATGCACGCGAACAGGTAACGCATCTGTTCCACCAGATCAAGCTCCGTGAGTTCGGATCTCTGAAGCAATAAGCCTGTCAACAAACACTTCACAACATTGCAAATAATGGAAAAATAATTGTACGTCAGCTCAATGTTATCTGTTCGGTTTAAAACAAATGGCAGGTTTTGAAATCCAACTTCAACAGCTATAACTTTGCTTAAAGACAACTTTATCAAAGATAAATTCCGTTAGAATTTTCAATTTTTCTTCAAATTATTCGTACTCATTTGAGAAGCGGATTCCTCGTCGAAGAAATTCCCAGGCAAAAGTCACCGGCGAGTTTTTTGAGAAAAGTGGTAGTTGATGAGGAAAAAAAGTACGTTGAATGAGGAAAGATTTCGCAGTCCAAATAGTTCAACTCTTGCAGCTCGAACTGTGTTATTTGCTGTACAGTGTTGTCATTCATGAATAACAAACTTCATAAAAAAAAACTAAAAGTGGATAAATACATTGCTATTTTGCAGAATTTTAATGACTTCTCGATTCCACTTTCTACTAATACCCTAAAAAGCATCATGACAAGCTCTTGACGAAAATCCGGTCTTGGAAACTGATTAAAAAAGCAGTCTCATTCCAATCATGTTCAAAGTTCATCTGTTTTCGGACAGGATGCATTTCCATTATATGTCAAGAAGTAATCGGTCCACGATTGTCCTTCGTTCAATAGGTGCGGATTTATTGAGCCTTCCACCTTTCTAGCCTCTTCAAAATGACGAATTACTGTTCTTCAACTGTCAGTGTTGACTTTTCTACAACCTCTAAGCAGTTTCTGGAGGTGCAACCTCAGTAATCAGCTACACTCTCATCGCCAACTACTAATAGGTGTCCACGACCTGTCAAGACTCATATTGTATGTATGGGACTATACGAATCATGTTCGCATTTCAGAAGCGAGTTTCTGGTCTACACATCGACGATAGTTAGAGTTAGCATGATTTTATACAGAATTGTCAACTTATGAAGAAAAATGACACGACTTTCATGATTTAAAGGAGATATCTAAATCAACTGGAAATTATGGTAAATTAGAAGTTTTAAAAAGTACTATACGGCAAACGTTAGGAAAGAAATAGACTTTAAAAAGGTGTACAGCTGCAATGTCAGGAATGACTAATTATCACAAAAGGTATTTCTAAAAGTCTTGATGACGAAACCAAAAAGAGTTTTTACACCAGCCTGAAAATGGAGCCTCATTTTCCACAACGGGAAAATTTCACCTGTGAGGTCTCCTTTTTATCCAACGGTGAGCTTCGTGAGCCATGCTCGTACACAATTCGACGAAAACGAGGCAAATGAAAGAGCAGCTGAGCGACAACATTGAACCAGCACGTGTTACCCGTGTTGTGCAGACCAACCTAAGAACTCACAGAAGAAATAGCGAACATGAAGAAAAGTGCAAGTCTTGTGAAGTGGTCGCTAGAGAGCTATGACAAAAACATAAGTACCGATACTCCTTCTTTTCTTAACAACTCCTCAGGATTCGATGGTAGAGATGAAACATAGGAGCGATTTCCGGATGGTCCTTGTGAGATTAAGGACTCAGCTATGGCTCTGAATATATGACAGCAATTAAACTGAACACATTTTAGAGCAATATAAGTAAACACAGACTTTTCAATATCGCACAACTCCCTTTCCTCCGCTGCAGACGGTACACCGTGCACTGGCGTAGCTGTGTATGCCGCTGAGCTCGCAGATGAAACAGGAACCGAATGTCCCGCACCTCCTTGTGGCATTTCTGCCGCCGCTTCTTCGATTGTTTGTGCTGGCTCGAAAAGACATCCCTGTGCCTTAATCAGCAGTCATTAAAAAACGCACTGGCAGTTCCTGTATTGCTTAGCTTCAATAATAATGCATAATACCACTAATTTATGTTTACTTGAGCAGGAGTACTCAAAACGCAGTATTGTATTAAGCAGTTTGAACCAAAAAGATAGGATAAAAAAGTATAAAGCACTCGGCATTGATCAATTCCTGAAGGATGCGCCATGCATTCAACTACACTAAGCATCGTTGAAGGTGATTGAATGCATATGTGGCCATTACAATGACTCGCGATTGTCTATCGATGTATCAAAATAATGCTGGTATCCTCCTAGACAAGCCTGCTAGCAATTTGTCGAGCTTGGAGGGTGAAGGGCTTGGTGAGTCTGGGCACGCAGTTCAATCCCATGTGTATGGCAGGGCGTCTCTGAACGCTACACGCGCACCTATCAGAAAGATAAGCTACACGTAAATATAGCAATATACTTCAAAGCTGATAGCAAGAAAATATTATGAATAAAGTCAGGATTCCAAATCAAATAAAACAGTTCTATTTTCAGCGGCACAATGTACAATAAGCCAGCCGTCAGAAACGGTAATCGTGGTTAGATGTGGCCTGCCGTCCAAGTTTCGTGAATACCTCAGTATCGCTGTAGTTCTATTTTCGTTAATGGACTGCTTACCTTATAGTAGCACTACAGGAAATGAAAGCCAGCTTTTCCTATGACTGCAAAAAGTATATAATGTCAAAAACGCACAGAAATCATGTCATACAAAACGACCTCTTGTGACAACTCAACCTAATCGTCCAGTGGACAGGCATAACACCTTACCAAACAACTAAGAACAAGAAGTAAATGAACAGGACCCTAACGGAAAAGCAGTGGAAACTCACAGGACGTGGTGTCTGCGAACGCTGCTCCTCCTTTTTAGTTGCAATGTTCAACTCATCCATATAAACACCCACTACCTCTTGCAAATATTCTTCTTCGTTGTTCGTTCTCTGAGATCGCAACCTCGGATGCTAAATTCGACAACATAAAAAATTCAATCAAAACTTCTCGAAAAAAGAACAACTACACGTTTATGCGTGAAAGCACTCTGAAGCAAATAAAGATTCAAGACTCAATCGAAATATAGTTTGAAAACAACCATTTAAAAGAAAACAATGGCGTCAACTGAGCTAAACAGAACATTTCTAGGAGATACTTTTTGTCCACAAATGTTCGTCAACCTCCCAACGCTTTACCGTCTCATCGTGGCTTGGAGGTGTTCCTGGGTATCGTGTTGCGATGTAAAGCTAAGGGATCTATGTCCTCAGCAGGATCTTCCAAGCTGAGTCCGACGTTTCCATTAGGAAGATCAGCCAAGAATAAGCGAATACCAGGACCAACCACCGTTCTAGTATCGAACCAGTCCCATAGTGGGAAATCTCTCTCTGATCCATGAGGGCGACGACTGCTTGCGGTGGTGACGACCTGGGGCAGACTTTGGTCTGGCTTTTTGGGACTCCAAAGAAAAACAATGGCTAAACCAGCAAAACTCCGAAAAAAAAACTATACTGAGGCCCGCACAACCAGCGAAGACGGGTCATCCATGTATCCAAGCAGGTATCTGTCCATCAATACCAAATGAAAAAAATTACGTTGAGAGAACTAACCCTGATTGCTTTCAAACATAAATCTTCGTCAAAGTCCGATGAACCCAGAAAGGATCTGATATGTTCAATGGTACACTGTTCTTCGACAGATGGTCCACCGCCAGTCTATAAATTTTAAAACCTGATTTTCCTCTTAAAAGCATACTTCCGCTGCAAGCCATCCTTAGGGCAACATTAAGCTCGTCGCAAGTTATGAAGACAATTTTTGCAAGGTAATGTAAATCTCTGAGATGACACTCACCTCACGAAATGTAACTGCTAAGGGTGTGCTTGATTTAGCACTATAGGCTGGAGGTGGTGACTTAACTGGCGCGAACAACGGTGGTTGTGCCTTGTGACTCATTTCAGGCACCTTAACTGTACATAATTCTAACGCGATCAGAATCCTTAGTATATACAAAAATCGATTACGCGATCTCAAAGACTTTAAGAAGAATGAAAAGTAGTGGCATGAGAGTCACACAGGCACACGAATATGAGGACCGGAAGTCCATCATCTTCCACAAGACGATCAGCCTGTATCAGACAACTAGCACAAAAAAAGCACATAAAAGGGAAAAAATCTAGAAAATATTGGCACCACTGTTTACTAACAGCGTATAAAATCGACCGAGAATGAAAAAATGCGCATAGCAATGCCCGCAATTGCAACGCGTCCACATATTCTCTTTGGAGCGCACAATGAGAATCCGATGGAAGAACGACACGCACATTCCCGAGAAGGATTCCTAACGGTTGTCCGTTGAAAAGCGGTTATGGCCCAGATGCTGCCCATCCTCAAAGGAACACTTTCGTGGTCAGTAGTTTTTGACAGCCAATGACGGCACGAAAGAAGGATTTTACCAGTGTTTTATACAGGAAGGCTTAGAAGTCTGTTAATGGATAATAAATTGTTAGGGATAACATTTCATCGTTCCACCTAGTATCACAACTGATATATATAAACAATGTACGTTACACCTTTTGAATAGAAGAGGTAATCACTGCTAGCGTTAAGCTGCCTGGGAAGTTTGGAAGATCAAGCGAGGGAAGGAAAATAAAGCTCTCTGCGTTGATCAATCTCTGAAAGACGCGCCATGCACTCGACTTCACTAAGCACCGATGGAGGTGACTAAATGCATATCTAACCTTTACAATGACTCGCGGTGGCCTTTCGATGTATCAAGCCGGTGCTGCTATCCTCTCAGACAAGCCTGGTACTAATTCGGCAACCCCGGAGGATGAAGCCTTGGTCAGTCTTGGACGCAAGATCGAACCCATAGCGCCTCCGACCACTGTGCCACAAGCGCCCCTAGTGAGAGAAGTACTGAATAATAACAAGAATAGACAACTGCACATTCTATTCGGTTGCACGGCTTGCTTACACTATAACACATACTCAGGAAGTTTAACGCTATGATAACAGTATGGGAAGCGATCACTGTTCCCGAACGTGCGATTTGAGGACGACAGAGGGAGTCCGAGTCGCGAACTTAACAGAACTTCTAAGTGTTACTAAGGAGAAGAATACATGAATACAGGACGTGCTAGAGGAACACATATTGATTAACACCTTTTAGGGTTGTTAAGCAAACACGAGGTTGGCAAAGATGTTTGTTCGCCTAACGTTTCGACGTCTTCGTTTTCATCATAGCAGATGATCGGAGTCAATGGTTCACTGTCTTCGTCGTCGTATCGAATTGGACACCACATGGAGGAGATGAACGACTGTGGACCATCGACTTGGATCATCGGCAATGATGAAGACGAAGACGTCGAAACGCTAGCCGAATGTTATCAACCCCGTATTAACTTAACAATACAAGAACCTATTGATTATCAGTACTGAGGTTAAATGACGGTTACTTTGAAAAGCACATATTGATTAGCCATGCCATGGTTAAAGGAAAGTCGATTTTTGAACAATTGTTACTCCCTGTGCTAGCTGATAATGGCACCGAGTGCTGCAGGATGTGTTGTTCTGAGAAGACAAGTTATTAGCTATGAACAAGAGCCGTCTTATATGAAAGAGCACTGCTTTGGCTCTTCATTCGAGCGGTGCTCCACCGGATTCGATTCAACTCGATAGGATCACAAATACCTACAATGGAAGAAGAAAGAACTGTCGGCCATCGACTCAGATCAATCTGGATTTGAGAAAGACGATGTCACCGAAATGTTAGCCGAATAAGGTTTTTTTTTATCAAGCTCGTATTAGCTTACCAATCATAGAATATAAGTTCTAGGGCTACGAAACATAGTACTGTGACATTCAGGGATGTAGGGTTGCATACTACCGCAAGGATGCTAAGATATGAGGAAAACTCGAATCATCGAATGGATTTCGAACCAGCAGTTATCCTTTCTGAGGGACGGGGCGCTACCCACTACACCAACTGGGCCCACTGCGTTGCCCTTGCCTCGGCAATTTTTTAAGGCTTCAAGTTTTGCCCATATCTCAACATCCTTGTAATTAGTACTTCATGTAATACCCTGCCATCGAAACTGCTGCATGCAGGACATCGAGAATTGGATGGGCTGAAGATGATGAGCATTGCAGAGACAAGCACAAACCTTCCATCTCTCAATGGTCGGCAAATTAGTACCATGTTTGTCCGGGAAGATAGCAGCAGTGGGTCGATGCATCGATAGGCCACCGCGAGTCATTGTAAATGGCCATGGCCAAAAATCCATTCAATCACCTCCAGTGATGCTTAATGAAGTCGAATGCATTGCGAATCCCTCAGGAATCGATCAACGCCGAGAGCCTTATCCTCTACTCTTTAACACTGGTTAAAAGGAAGCTCAGGGATTACTTGTACTGTCTCTGTGCGGATTCCTCTCTGAACAACTTAGAGTACTACGCGGATAAAGTCGGATAGATCAAGGTGTTACCACATCAGCACTTCATATACACCCAGAAGCTCCGTCAAGATGTCGTATGCAACCTACCAGACATTTCCTCTCATCCCATTCTTATTCTTTATGGATTTCCCATACTTCAATTCTATCAGCAGAGATAAAAATGTTTGATTTTTTACGCTCCTAGGTTATGCAAGTGCTCAATAAATCGCTAGACCTGTCTCATATTTGAAAAAGGATACTGACACTGATAACCGACCACTGGAAAATTTTCCCTCACAGAATAATAATCCGTCATATATCATATAGTCGTTTTCACCGTATGACGATATCAATCCAGAGATCCAAACGGATGTCTGATCATTCACAATCGTGATGAGCCCTCGGCGTTGGTCAATCCCTGAGAGATGCGTCGTGCATTCAACTTCTTTAAGCATCGTTGGAGGTGACTGAATGCATATCTGGCTTTTACAAGGACTCGCGGTGGCCGCGCATGTATCGTGCCAGTGCCGTTATCCTCCCAGACAAGTCTGCTACTAATCTGCCGAGCACGACCGGAAGGAGGGCTTGGTGGGCCAGGGGCGTGGGGATCGATACCATGTGTATGTTGCAGGTCGCCTCCGACCTCTGCGTCACACGCGCCATTCGAAAAATTGCGATACAAACAACAAATAGGCTTTGAAGCTTTGCTGCTTATAAATATGACCGCCCGCATGCTACAATCCACGTGTTTCGTCTCCGTTTCAAGGGCAGATTAGCGGTGTGGTTAGTGATGCAGTTCAACAGGGAGTAAGGTTCTGGTTCGACCCTCTCCTCAAGGCGCTCTACCTCACTACACGTAGGAAGGCCTTAGCTCGGCTATTTCCAAGACTGCAAGGAGAACCCACTTAGCCAGCATTTCCACCAGACATCTATAAAGACGACGAAGTCTTCAAGCAGCAGCAGAAACTACAAAGGAAGTGTTTGAAAACGTTTGTGGACGACGAAGGCGAGGAAAACGAATCGAATACAAGAAGTTCTGGGATCCGCACAGTAGATGTGACAAAGGGCCACATTAAATAAAAAATACTAGTAATAGTAATGATAACAAATAATAAATAATACTTGCTTGGATACTTGGATAGCCCGCCTTCACTGGTTGTGCGGGCAATTTTGCTGGTTTAGCCATTGTGGAGTCCCGAGATTATCGTAGCCGAAATCTGTTCCAGGTCGTCTTCACCATAGGCAGTCGCCGCACTTGTGGATCAGAAGGAGATTTGCTAGCATGCGACTTTAACACGACGGTAGTGGATCCTGGCACTGGTTTACTTTAGTTAGGCTTCCTGATGGAAACGCCGGAATCCTTCTCAGCTTGGGAGACCCCGCTGGAGGGATGAATCCACCCGATGCACATCGTAGCTCAACACCCAGGAGCATCACCCAGCCACGATGAGGCGGTAAACCGTTGGGAGGAATAATAAATACTTTTGATGAAGTTCCCCTCCTACCTAGTGTTTAGCTCAAATTCTTTGTAACGTTAGTAAAAAACAGAATTGAAGCAAAAGAAATAACCTCTGCACTGAGCTCGTGTAGGCAACATCTTGTCATCCTGATGAAGTCGGAATTTTCATTCGTGGTTTTCGTGGATCCTAGGGATGCCAGAAAATCTTATGCGAGAAAGAATTACTCAGAAATTCACTTTTTCTAGACTAAAAAACAAGACTACGGTGCGGGAATGAATACTCGTAGTAATTTCCATGGAACTCAGACCTCACATTGCTCCCACTAGGCTGTAAGAGCTATTGCCCCTATATTCAAACATTTCCCACTGAAAGTATTACTGTTAAGAACTCTATGTGGCTCCAGTTTTCTCGTTCATAAAAAAAGGCTCTCATCCTGACTCAGTCAGCTTCAACTGTCTTCGATTGGCTCCGGCGAGACGTCGGACCCCGCCAGTGGCGCGGCCCTTCGCCGTCCCGATGCCGCGCGCGGCGGAAATGCCCCGTTTGCGCGGCGTGGAGCGCGTGGTTCCTACGTCAGTACGATTGTTTCCTGGTTGTTTTCCTTTCTTCTTTAGTTATGTATGTTTTTGAGAAATTAATCCCACCGTTGTCTTGGCGATAATTTTTACAATGGTCGTTCGAAACTTTGAGAGCCATTAACTACGAAGAAGTTTCATCGTCACTATTGTCACCTGTGACATAGAATGGCTCTTATGCATCGTTAATTTATCAGTCTAAGCTTCCCTTAATTTCAGTTTTGTATACTTACTTAGATGCCAGGATGGACCGTCTTCACTGGTTGTGCGAGCCCAGCACAGTTCTCGTTCTCCTGAGATTTACTGGTTTAGCCATTGTGGCTCCCTGGAGTCCCGAGGTCAGCCTGACCAAAGTCTGCTTCAGGTCGTCACCATCAAAGGCAGTTGCCCACCCTTGTGGATGAGAAGGAGATTTGCCATTAGGCGACTAGTTTGATAACAGGACGGTGGTGGATCGTGGTATTGGTTTACTCATAGCCCGGCTTCCTGGTGGAAACGTCGGACTCTTTCTTAGGTCGGGAGACCCTGCTGGAGGGGTGTACATCGCAGCTCGACACCCAGGAACACCTCCTAGCCATAATGAGGCGGTAAACCGTTGGGTGGAATTTCTATTGGGACTGAATCTTGTATAATTTGACTTTCCTGCCGTATCATTTCTTGCAGTACTATTGCACTGCATTGTTCTACGCATTATATCAGGCTTCGAACTTGGTTTTTTCAGGCTTAAGTCATGCCAAATGAAGATAGCAAACAGATAAAAGGAGGAACCCGTTCTGGGAAGACAGGAAATTTCATTAGTCGTTCGAAGAAACGTAATCTTTTACCTTTTCTTTCTTTTCTCCACCTTTTAAGAAGTCAACGTTGTCGTTTTATGATTTAATCCTTGGAGTCTTCCCCAACATATTCCTTTCAGATATGTTTCGTAGTGGGCGACGACGTTTTGGTGGTGAGTTCACGTATCCCACGGGAGGTACAAAAGAGGATCCACTCAATCTGAATGCGGTAATTTCCGGTGACGAAGCGTTTTCCACGAAGGAATTGGAATTAGCTGGGTCCGAACCATTAGAAGTAAGTCCTTGAACTTTGCTTTGCGTTTGTCAAGGTTAGATTTGGTGGTTTTCAGCTAGAATCGTGGTTTTAGGTACTTATTCCGAAGAATATCAAGGACCCCCTCAATTTAAATGACATTGAGAAACAACGAAAGAAGTGTGATCCTTTTTCATCATTACCGGTTAGTTCCTTCCTGTGCATTTTTGAAAGGTAAATGCAGTATTCCAGAAGGAAACACGAAGAAGATATCCAGACAGGGGACGAAATCGTATCTCCCGTACAGCGCAGCCAGGTTCGCTGTAGGGTTAGGTTTTTGTAGGGATGTGCTACTTTCAAGTTTAAATTACCATAAATGTGGTCTACTTTCGTGTTTTACCAATATATTTTATATATTGGTATATAAAACTGTTAAGAAGCGAGCTCGATATCATGGAAGTCCAAAAAGGGACACAAGGGAGTCATCTTCAGCAAGTAGTCTTGAATCTGGTGCGAACGCAAGTGTTGAAGAGTCAAGTGATCGAAAGAAGCCAAGTCCAACTGAACGGAAAAAGGCTCGACAGGAACATTTCAATAATAAGTAGGGTTATGTTTCTAGAAGGAGTTTTTAATTTCATTAAGAGCAGTAATTCTCTAGGCCATTATTTTCTTGTTGGAGTTACGAAAGTGTTTGCTGACTAGTTTGCAGTTAACTTGACCTTTCTAAGGTCTGAAAAATGCTTAATTCGCTGAAACATTAGCAGTTGTGGTCGAATAGTACATAGTAGAAATCTCATGTATGCTTATAGAGAAAATAGATAGTTAATTAAGAGGCTTGTATGGTTTCTTGCGGTTGAATATAAAACCATAAAACTCTGCGTTGATCAGTCTCTGTGGGAGACACCATGCATTCGACTTCATTAAGCATCGTTGAAGGTGATTGAATGCATACCTGTCCTTTACAGCGACTCGCGGTGGCCTACCGATGTATCGAGCCAGTGCTGCTATTCTCCCGGAGAAATCTGTACCAATTTGCCGGACCCGGAGAGATGGAGGGCTTGGTGAGCCACGGGAGGTGGGGTCGGTCCCATGTATATTGCAGAGCACCTCCAGCCAGTGCGTACTTGCGTAGTTATGTAGTTCTTCGATATAGTTTAGTAGAGACTCATTTAACCGTTTTTTAACACCTTAACCCGTGCCCAAAGTCCACCAAGCACTCCATCACTCCGGGGTCGGCAGTTTGGTACCTGACTTGTCTGGGAGTATAGCGGCACTGGCTCGATGCATCGGTCGGCCATCGCGTGTCATTGCACAGGCCAGGTATGCATTTGGTCACCTCCACCGATGCTTAGTGAAGTCAAATGCATGGCACATCCCTCAGGGATAGATCAAGCCGAAAGCTTTATCCTTATCCTCTAACACCCAAAGCACTGTTTCGATTGAAAACAGCGTTTTAGTGTGGTTTTTCATGACTTTAAAGCGTTGCTTGTCTTTGCAATCATTTAAAGTTCGTCTTCTTACGCGTGTATTTCAAGTATAATGTTTAAGATGAATTTCAGATGATGTGAAGTTCTTATAGGTACTGTTATGGGAATTTCGACCGTTATTATGGTGTACGTTTAGAACCCGGAAAAAGCGATATTCGGTTGTCGGTGATGAGGAAGGAATGGTTCGAAAAGAAGAGTGTCTTAGACATCGGTACATTAGTTTTGTATTGCACGCTAAAGAAACACATCTGCTCTTTTCCAGGATGTAATGTTGGTTTCCTGACTTTGTCAATTGCCCGTGATTTTGCACCTCGTCGAATTCTGGGTATAGATATCGACGAACATCTAGTTGGTGTTGCTCGTAAGAACATCCGACATTACTGTGATCAAGACACACAGGTGAAGTTGTTTCGTTTGAATCTTTGCTTTTCAGAATGTCGTCACTTTTTATTCACTGCCTCTTCTTTTTCAATGGCAGGGTTTTATGTGAAATGTAACCACAATAATGCTGAACTAACTGCAAAACACAGGTGTCTGCAGAGGGGATCGAGCACGCTATTACCCTTTCCGGGGGCTAGCACGTTCATCACCACTCCATGCGAGTTCTTCGTTTCGTGTTTCTCTTAGCCCTGTTATCAATCTTTGTTTTTTATTTCGCAATTTAAATGCTGTACATAGAGGATTTTTGTTTAGTTCGTAGGAAAGTTTCCTGCTTCATTCTGCACAAATTTTGGTCCCGTTTCGAATCATGCATTATCTTTTTCTACGAAATTTCCTGACAACGTTTGGTTCAGAAGGGAAAACTATGTTTTGGACAGCGATGAGTTACTGGAAACGGTTCGTTTCAGAGTAACAAGGAGGCGTATTTGGTTTTCTGATTAACAAAAAAAGAATCATTGGTTTTTAGTAGTCTGTTTTTAGGTAGAGGAAGAGTTCGACGTCATTTTAGCCTTAAGCATTACGAAATGGATACATTTGAATTATGGTGATGATGGCTTACGTCGATTCTTCCGTCGTGCCTTTAAACAGTTACTCTCTGGCGGGAGATTCATCGTTGAACCGCAGCCTTTTACCAGTTACAAGAAAAGATCAAAAATGACAGTTAGTTTCTCTGCGTTGTAGTACGTATGGTTCGCTTTTAGTGAATTTACATTACAGGAGAAGTTAAAAGCTAACTATTTGGCCATAGAGTTCAAGCCAGAAGATTTTGAAATGTACCTTCTTGAAGAAGTCGGTTTTGAAAGCGTAGAACATCTTGGTGCACCGTGTGCGAAGACCAAAGGTAAAATAACAATATTATAAATCAGAAAGACATATGGTCCGTTCGTGCCTGTAGCGCAGTGGTCGGGGCGCATTGCAATACTCATGGGATCGATCCCGGTGCCCCAAACTCACCAAGCCCTCTATCCAATGCAGGGTCTACAAATTGGTACCATACGGGAAGATAACAGCACTTGTTCGATATATGGGTAGGTCACCGCGAGTTATTGTAAAGGCCAGATATGCATTCAATCACCTCTAACGACGCCTAATGAAGTCGATTGCATGGTGTATCGCTCAGGGCAGATCAGCGCCGAGTGCTTTATCCAGAAAAACTTTTAAAGCCTTTATTGTCCATTTCTATGAAGTTTGCTATTCTACGTGTTCTGGATCTTTGGCTGTTACAACTTATTTATATGATCTTATAAACTGATCTTCTTAAGCTGGTGCGAGGTTGCTATAGGTTTTCTTTATCGTTGTTGTTGTTGTTGTTGTTGCTATTGATGTTGTTGGTCGATGGCTGACGTTTCACCGATTTTGCCTTCCTCAGAACCGTGCTGTTACGAGTGGGACTCGGACAGTGGGCTCGAACACTGGTACTCGGACAGTGGACTCAGGTAATGGACTCGGACAGTGGACAGAGTCCCACTCTTAACAGCCCTGCTCTGAGGAAGGCGAAATCGCCGAAACGTCAGCCATCGGTCAACAACATCAACAGCAACGACTACAACAACGACAACGACAACGACAGCGAAGACCTATACCAACCACTCACCATCTTAAGAAGATCAGTTTATAAGATCGTATAGATAAATATATCAACTATCTATGCTGACGTTTATAGAAAGTCGATCTTTTGTGTTAAAACTTAGTTCAAGTATCGGTTTAGGATTCGAACGTCCAATTGATATCTACCGGAAGAAGTTACCACGTTTCCTTGATCGCGATACTAAAGCCGAAACTTGAAAAACTTTCGGTTTTTGCCAGGAATTGGTGACATTTTACTCTTTGTTCTCTCAACGCATCTCACTTTTAGAGTGTTTATGGTTTTTTTGCTAAATTGTATCACAACAGTAGAGAGGACTTCGAAAGGTAATGTTTATACTACGGTCGTGAGAGAGTTCGTGTTTTAACCTTATCGGTATTTTTGCGCGCTCCAATGTTCGACGGAAGGCTGGTGGTTTTGTTTCGGGCTTTGTTGCTTAGTCTTCGTATTATAACAATAGTTTCACTGTTTCGTTGTTAATTTGTGATGATAAAATGTGTTCCTTTTTCGGATATTCTGAAGAAATGTTAAGTTTTTCAAGCATATCTTTAACGGTGTTTACTGTTTCTTTTTTCTTTACATTGAGTTAGTTTTTAACTTCTGTCATCATTTAAGCTTCCAAGAGATGTGGATTGCTTATCTTTTTCTAGACTGATCGCAACCGTCTTCTTAAAAGGCTGGATTCGAAGTAGTTCATTCTTTCCTTGAAATTTTAGAAAGAATGTCACGGCCTTTGCGAAGGGTACCCAGAATCATGTCAAAGTCAGGCAGGGCTTCCAAAATAACGTCAGCTACAAAGGGTTTGTGGAGGGTTTATTTTTGTCTGGTGTGATTTAAGCTACTAGAAGGCTGTTCCAGGTGAACTTTTCAGGTGGTAAAATTGATCGTGATAAAGCGGTGGAAGACATGTCTATAAGAGAGAGTGAGTTAGATGACGACCATGAGCAACTACTAGTAAGGGATGGTATGGTAGTTGGCCTTCAACAACCTAATGGAAGTTTTGTTGACGAAACGGGTGTGCAGGTAGGTGCAGAAGATTTCTGTAGCAAAAGTAGTTGGCACATTTGCCACGATATGACTCAATCGTGGATCGAATATGCTTGTAAATGGTCGGCAAATTGGTACCAGATCTGTTTTGAAGAACAGAAGCACTGACTCTACACATCGATAAGCCATTGTGAGCCGTAGTATAGGCCAAATTTCCATTCACTGAATTCTAACGGTGCTGAGTAAAGTCGAATACATAGTGCATTCCTCAAGGATTGATCAGCGCCGAGAGCTTTATTCTTTTGTCTTTTGCTATCATCTCTATCCAGTAAATAATGTATTATACCGTATTTAGGTACCGAATTCTTTGGTGCATTCAAATTCGCGTTCAAGGAAGATTATTATTGAAAGTGCAACTGAGAACAGTGAAGAGTATGCGCCTTACGTGCCAACTACGTTACCAGGTCATTTAATTTGTGACTCTAGAGAACTACAGATACATTTGTAGTTAAAAATTTCCTGCAAAAACTGTTTTGGGTATTATGCTTCATATTATATATGGATTTTGTGCAGGTGTAGCAGACGAAGTGGAATCGTATCCCTGTCCGCTATGTCCTGAAAGAGTGTTTTTGACTTCATTTGGATTGGAACGACATTCTACAGAAAAACATCCGGAACACCTTCAAGAGGTTGTGCAACAACATTCTCATTGTTTTCGATTTCTCCTATCTTACGCCATCTTCAGGGAGGTCTTTTATGTGAATAGTCTCAAATCGGTTTGTTGGCATATATGTATAGACGTGTTTAAGTCTATGTTGTGCGATTTTTTGTACATTTAGTCTGCGAATATCATGCCGTGAAGTGACGGGGATGTAGTTAGAGTTGTGAGGCGTATCTAAATCGTATATACATGTATATACATACATATATACATGCGCATATACGCATACGTGTACATATGTACACGTACACATACATGTATGCATTCATGTGTATATACGTGCATATGTGCATATAATGTATATGATACACGTATAAATGTGTACACTTACTTAGATACTTGGGCAGGGGACCGTCCTCACTGATTGTGCGGTCCCCGGCGTATTCTCCACTTTTCGGAGTTTTGATGGTCTAGCTATTATGTTGCCCTGAAGTCCCGAGGTCAGCCTGGCCAAACTCTGCCGGAGGTTGTCACCATCACACGTAGTCGTCGCCCTTGTGGATCAGAGAGAGATTTGCCACCATGCGACTAGTTTGATGCCAGGATGGTGGTGGATCTTGGTATTGGTTTACTCTTAGCTGGGTTTCGTGATGGAAACGCCGAACTCCTTCTCAGCTTGGGAGACCCTGCCGGTGGATGAATCCCACGTTGCACATCACAACCCGACCACTCAGGAACACCTCCCAGCAACGATGAGGCTGTAAATCATTGGAAGGGGTTGGCAGCGTAGTGGTAGTCATCCCGATCTCCAAGAGCGCGCTACTAGTTTAAAGGCGCTCAAAGCGTCTTGGAGCAGTTCACTCCCTGCAATCCAACAAACGTTTTAGCCTGGTTGTCTCAGCACTCCTAGGAGAATCGACTCAACCAGCATTCAACGACATTCATATGGAGGAAAACTACATTCCTTAAGCAGCATCTGATCCCAGACGCGAAGAGTTCGAAGACATTCTTGGATGATGGATGCGAGAAAACCAATTCAGTGTAAGAAATGCTGGGATGCCGCAGTAGATGTGAAGACGTGTAAATGTGTTTATATATGTATATATTTATGTATGTGTACATGCAATATATAAGCGTATATATATACGTATATATATACATATATAAATATGCATGTGTATATACATTTCTCGCCGGGCGTTGCGCTTTCTGTTACGGCTTGTGCGTGGACTAAAAAGAGTGTTATGGATCGGTGCAGTAATACTCTAAGGTAATTGTAATGACAGAGTTTCGATGTAATTATTGGCTGCTGCATTAGACCGATGGCCAAGTTTCTGTCATATGGGTTTTGAATTTGAATCAACATATGCCGAGCGCTATACCTTTAACGGATGAGTCAAATATATCTTCCTCATTAGGAACAATCTTTGCTGCCAGGTTCAAAACGGTTTTTTCTTACGCGACCCGTCTTCACGTCTACTGTGCGGGTCCTAGCACTTCTCACATTCGGTTCGTTTCCTCGCAACCGTCATCCATGAAGGTCTTCCAGCTTTTGCTTGTGGCTTCGGTTGCGGTTTGAGAGCTTTTATTTTATCTTGAATGTCGCAGAATACTGGTCGGGTCAATTATCCCTGGAATCCTGTGATAGTTGGGCTGGAGCGTTTCCAGTTGGATTGTAGAGTTGCCAGGATCGACTTTCTATTAACCTCGGCATTGGTATATGAATGTGTCGTTTTCTTGTTCAACAATCGCGAGGTTTTTGAACAGCATGCATTTATTTCCATAAAAAAGCAATACAATACAACGCTAGCTGACGTTTCGGCAGTATCGCCTTCTTCAGAGCCGCTTTTTTCGTGACTTCCAATGAGGAAGTTTAGAACAGCTGATTATTTCGAAACGTCAGCTAGCGTTGTATTGTATTGTGCTTTTTTATGGATTGTAGAGTGATCTTTTCTCGAGCAAGTCCGGTAGCAATTTCCAGAACCCAGAGGGGTGAGAGGCTCAGCGAGCCTGGGTTGGGATCGAGGCGACTCCATGCCTGTGGTGATCGCCATCACTACCACTCTGCTATCCGCTCCAAGTTCAAAAGGCACACAAGGCAATTGACTGCAGTGAGACGTAGATATATTTATGTGGGTTCCTCATCCGTGGTATATCCATTTTCTTTGTTTCATCCTCGCTAACAGTTCTGTGTGGCTTGACAAAGTTGCCCTTAACATTGTTTCTTAGTAATTGTAGAGTGTAGATTTTCTGTTCCGACGTCTGGTATATCGGTTCGCGTTGAGTAAATTTCTGGTTTAATACAAAAAATACATAAAATCTCTGTAAGCCAAGATAAACGACAGGAAGAAATGATGACTTGATACCAGTTGATGCTGGAAGGTCCTCATGTGGGTAGGAATAGTTCCATGTGTTACCGGAACTTCTAAATGTTAGTATTGGATCTTGATAGGAAAGACTGCGCTTTTAAATTCGTGAAAATTATATCAATTGCTTCATTATGCTCTTTGAAGATTCTGGAGCACATCGATGTGATTGGTGAAGAATGGCGTAGGCGAGAGGAAGAAATAGCGAGACGAAGAGACCGTGTCTATGCCACCCGTTTGAGGCAGGAATCTATTGCCAGGCATGCCATAGAGCAAGTTGCCAACGGAACCCTTGGTCAATTTCCAGGTAAGACTTGTTTATTTGAATCAGCTAGTGGTTTTATATTTCGTTTAAATTATTTATCATCGATTCATTTTAATGGTTTAATGGGAGTACTTCTGTATAATATCATGCATTATTTGTTGTAAAAGCAATTTTTGGAATAGAAAGTAAGCATTTGCCTTGGTTTTGCTATCATTCGTCAAATTTTTTTCCAGGAATATCATTTGAAAGATATCTGAAGGTTCAAATAATAGCTTTTCTTGCTCGCATATTACATCATATGCGTTCTTTAAAGGTTGCATGGGCTCACCAGAAAGCACTTCAACTACGAATTGTAATTCAAGTGAAGCAGATGGAGAACGTCGTTTCAAGGCTTGCAGTCAATGCGGAATACTAGTCGATGCCAATAGTCCAGCTGCGATGGAGAGTCATTTGCGAGCTCATAAAAAAAATGATGACCTTAAAATGAAACTCCTTGCACGATACGGTCCTGAGGTAGGTTTTGATTTCGTCATTTCTACTGTACTCTCTGAAAAACGAGAGAGATTTGAACTGTACTAGGTAACGCATATATTCTCCTAACGTTTACTGCCTCATCGTAGCTGGGAGGGATTCCTAGGTGTCGGACTGCGATGTACAGAGGGGGATCATCACCCAGTAGGGCCTCCCAAGCTGAGAAGGAGTCCAGCGTTTCCATCAGGAATCCTAGTTAGGAGTTAACTAAAACGAGGATCCACCACCGTCCTGGTACGAAACTAGTCGCATGGCGACAAATCTCCCTCCGATCCACAAGGGCGTCGTCCGTGGTGGTGACGGTCTGGGGCAGACTTTTGCCGAGCTGACCTCGGGACTCCGGGGAACCACAATGGCTACAGCAACAAAACTCCGAAAAATGGAGATTATGCTGGGACCCACACAATCAGCGAGGATGGCCATCCAAGTATCCATGTAATTCATATGTATATATATTCATATATTTGTAAATGTATATGCATATGTACATAAGTCAACGAATTACGGATTTATCGTTGCAAAAGTGAAAAGAAAGATGTACTGGGTGGAAAGTTCATTCTTGAAAAAAACTGTTCCTACGTAATATTTCTTACTGTGTTACTGCTTTGTTAAATTGCATCTGTTTCACAATTTCTGCTATATATACATTTTTATATGCGTATATAACTTTTTTTTCGAAGGAAGTAGGACGACTGATTTGTCGCGAATGCAACATGGTGTTTGGAGATGAGAGCGGCCTCCTTGTACATAATGAACAAATGCACATTAGGAAGCGAAAGTAAGTCTTCAGCAATATGCTTCTCAGGGAACTATTTATACAAGTTTGTTAGTGTACTGTTTTTTTTCTTGCCGCAAACTTTGTTAAATGAAGGAGCGATTCATTAAACAAGCGAAGGTGATGAACTTCCTGTTGTAGGCAATTTTTCTAATATAACATTGAACAATTAAGTATTCATGAAAGCTTTGTACTACATCACATTTTTGCGGATCTCAACACCTCTTGCCTTGGAGTCGTTTTCTCGGACCCATCATCCGCGAGCTCTTCATATTTTGCGTGTGATTTCGGTTGCTGCTTGAGGATTTTGGTCTTTTTGTGAATGTCAATGAATATTGGTCAAGTCGGTTTTCCTTGATATCCTGGAGTAGCCATACTATGGCGTCGCCTCTTCGTCACAGACAGTTGTCAGCTTTTTTTTGGATAGGAGGGAACTAGCTGGTGCCAGGCAAGAGGTGCTGGTTCCCTAACTCAGGGCGGATGGTAGGTAGGTGTCCCGATGGGGGTTCGAACTAGGGTCTGGTCAGTACTGAAGGGCGTCGCTCCCACTGCTATGCTGGTCTTTAGTAGAAGGTATAGCAGTTAAATGTTTGTTTATTGAAATGTTCATCCGACCAACTATCAGTAAAAGTGCTGCTATGAACATATTTTTAGCTTCAATGAATCGACGTAAGAGCGGTGTGAGGGACTTAAGCTGATAATTGGGTGCTTACCATTAAGAATCATTGTGGCCCCGGCGTAGTCTATGTTTCATGGGTGTATTGCTAATTTTGTAAAATTTGCTGGAATCGTAGGGAACATGGAAAACTTGTGTCAAATATTCCGAGATCGTCGCGACAGTCTCTCGCTAATCTTCATGGATCGGTGGGAAATTTGCAATCCTTTAACCTATTTACTGGATGTATACTAAATTGCGTTAATTGTTGCAAAATGTTTGCTAAACGGTGGTTGCTTGGATGCTCAAGTGGTTCGTTTCTACGTATGACGATGAGTCGTACGGACTTGTGCATTCTTCCTTATTTCACTTGCTAATTGGGAATTTTTTCTCCGTAGTTTTGAAGAACATGCAGGAGCCTTCCAACTCGTCACAATTTACCAGCTAATAACTACGTTACTGGAGTGGAAATGATTTCAAGGGCTAATTTATACCTAAATAGACTTCCGGTGGATAATGTGTAATTCCTGATCTTATGGTGACGTCTTAGCTGGACATCACAGTTAAAAACTAAGAAACGTTCCCAGCTACCGTGAAGCAGCGAACTGTTAGCGCTTTTAGCTTGATGTCTGAATGAAAATGTGTGACGGTTTCTTAGCTCAAGTGGACCTTCTTGAGGAGTGAACACTGCTGTATATCACATTTCGACGTAAATACCGCGTATAGACGGCAAACTATTGTGCGGGTACAGTCATTTGTTTCTGCTAAACTTGTAGAAATTACAGTTTTGTGAATAATAGTGCAGTTTATGTGAATTGAAGTACATATAACCCAGTGATTTGTTATCTGCATCCATTAATATCGTACTAATTCCCGTTGTTGATGTCAGATTTTGACAGTCTTTTCCATTTTCACGCTATTGGAAGAAAGGTCCGTCGAAGTCAGCGTTCAGAAAAGGACGTTCCATCACCCTGTTGGTTTTTTTTGTTGTCCGCAGCATCGTCATTTGTATCCACTTTAGTCCTATTTTTTACACCTCCGTTGTGCTTGGAATCTGCCAAGGAATTTTACTTGTAGCATCGTTTCCGATGTTTCTCGCCGTCACTGCCACTTTGTCAAGTACCGTCTCTGATTTCTTCCGGGACTTTCTGCCTGTTCCGAGGTTGTAGTGATGTCTTTCCAGGAGTTAATCAGAGACACCTAATTTCTTGCCGTATAAATTGGTTTACAGTTAGAATGATGCTCAAATATTTGCAAAACATGGACCTCAGGCCTATTCGAAGCGGCGATTCCTCTCTCTGGGGGTTCGCGTGTTACACACTGCATCATTGAGGCCCTTGCTTTGTCTTTTACTCGTCCTGTCTTTTACACTAACTGTCCCATTAGCAGTCATCCGCCAATAGATACGATTTGGGAAGCACAAATCAGCATTGAACCCAGTTAAGCTGAGGCTGTGTGCTTAATTCTAGTCTAGTCTGAGGCATCTAGAATGGATTACACAATTGTTCTGAGCTGCACAAACGATAATAAAGCCAATTACGGACTAATTGACGGCGTAGGATATTGGGCGGGAAACCAATAACTGCCTCTAAATTTTCAAGACCATTTTTTTTGGGCACCCTCTTAATGGTTTAACTTATTTCGTTTTACACGAAAGGTAACTTGAAAGGGATGGTCTGACCCGAGCGCATTCTGCTCCGTAGCCATTGGAAGTGGCTATTTTTCGTGCCATATTTAGCGATTCCTACCTTTCCTCTTCTCCTGTGGTGCACAAATTTTTAGCCGTTCGGCACATGTTTTTAATGTGTGCTTTTTTCATGTGTGAAGGATGAGAGGAGAGGGAAGTAGTTTAGTACTATATTTTTACTACTTGGTTTTCGTTTTCTTTGAGATGTGTAAAATCTTTGATCCAATGAGTTGTACTGGATTCGATAAATCATATTTTGATAATTTTTTATCTCATAAAAGTGAAATTAAAATTTTCCTTTTTTGGATGAAATGATTTTGATAAAATTACTTATATTCAAAATTATCCCATTTAATTACCTTCGATGTGCTGTGAAAAAATTGTGCCTGTTGCAGATATGTATGCAAATGGTGCGGCCAAGTAACGAGCACAATGACGGAATTGAATGCACATAAGGCTGATGTGCATGCGATGCCTCCCTTTACTACTAAATCAGATAGAGATCGAGTGGGTTAACCGTTTCCTTTCAGCCAAAGAAAAGCCTAGAACACGTTTGGATGCAGACATAGAGTCGTGATATTTTGCTACTTTCATTTAACAGCAAATACAGCATCTCCTATCTTTTAACATAAACATAATTACTTGTATGCGGAGTAAAAACCCTAACGGTTTTGGAGAACAACGTCTTAAAAACCGATTTTCGTTAAACCTCAGTAACAATGTTTAATGTTGTTAACCTCAGTAACAATGTTTAATGTTTGCTGAGCAGAAGTGGAAAGAACAATGTTTAATATTTTTTTAATGATTAAGCTGACACGAGTTTCGTGTAAAAGTTTCATTCGGCTATCATTTCATTACCTTCGCCTTCCTCAGGGCCGCGTGGATCCGAGTCCAGAGCTGGTCGTCGCGATCTGGCTGTTTGTTCTCACATCAGGTCGGTTTTAGTGAAGGGAGCGCTGCTCGAATGCTGGAGTTCACTAAGACCTGTGCTATATAAAAGGGCACCACTATGTGAAGATATTCGAGCGGTGCTCTTTCCACTGAATTCGACTCGATGGACAACGGACACCCACATCGCGGCAACTACCAGTTGTGAACCATCGAATGGGATCAATACGGCTCTGAAAAGAGGCGCCGAAGCGTTAACCGAGTTAAAATTTTATACCAACATCGTGTCAACTAAATTGTGTAGAAAATTTAGTAAAAACTCAAGTGCATTGGAGATTTGACTTCATTCATCATCACATAGTTCTCACTGTTCTTGTTGAGCAAACATTCATTCATTCATTCATTCATCACAATTTCTTATACGTTGTCGTCATAGATCTTGTGCGTCTACCGACCGAATACATCTAAGTGAAGAAGTGGTAGAGTAGCCGTGTATGCCTAAATTATAAGGAAGGAAAAATGCATCACCTGATAGGTTTCCTGACTAGCAGAGAATGCATCTGGTTCCTTATGTCCACAAACAATTTTATGCACCCACAGCACCTACAATGCTGACGAAATAGCTCGGATGGTGATTTCGTATATCATGCATGGATTAATGGTGTCTCTTTACCATTATACATCTAAGTCCTCAGCTATCCCCTCTAGATGTTCTGATTATATGTCTTGCTGTGGAAAAATCTGAATCAAAAGACGGCCTGTAAGCTAATTATTCTCGTTCATTCAACATATCGTCTATTGGCTTCGTTACCACCGATTCAAGTATTTCCAGTTTTCTAGTTTTTCCCATTTACATACACTTCGGTTTTGTAATTCTGTCAAAACTTTGACTCTGTTTCTTAAATAATGGCATTCAAACACTTCCCATCTTAATGGCCACCCTAATGTGTATTCCTCCCTAAAATAGTTCCAAGTTTTCACCACTGTTCTTAACTGATTGTCTCAGTCGTAATGAGAATCTCTAATATTGCTCATGAACTTACATGTATACTTGTATGGTCCGTCTTCATGGATAATGTGGGCCCTAACATTCTCCCTAGATGTCTTTATCCGCTCGAAAGTCTTTTTTCTTTCACTTCACTTTCTATAACCAGCCTAACCCTATTACAAGCCAACCATATGTTTTGCTATCGATGTGTGTTCTGGTGAATGTTAACGATGAGGGTGGATCTGAAGGACTAAAGCGCTCATTTTGGCTAGACATTGTCGGTTATATTTCGCAAGATATCGTTCCAGTCTTTTATGGATGAAGTACGGAATTTTCCGGATGAAGTACCCACCTGTGTTTTTGTTGCGTAACAGAAGACTGTCGAATCGAGAAGGTGTGCGCGGTATTTTGGGTCTGTTAGTTGTTTGGTGGCTTCTTTTAAGGTGCGTATATGCGGCCTGTGCTGCTGTTTAATTCGTGCATCATATTACCCTCCATGTTCGTCAAATGCCGAAGGACAATTTAGTGTAATTAAGGATCCAATCTTATCTATTCACTTGCGCATTTTGGGTTTCTTATGAACTGGGTTTACTTCCGGTTTACACGTAACCAAATTCTTTTTTCTGTGTTTTTTTAAAACTTTCTGAGCGTAATCTCTGCTTCAGTGATAGTTTTGCAAAAGATGACAATATGGTTAGCAAGAGGAAGGTTTAATAGGAGTTTACCGCAAATGCTACTGCTTGCTGGTCTTCAGTACGGCAGTAAACAGTTCTGGCGATATAATGTCTCCTTTTCGAACTCCATTTTCTGTGGCAGGGTTAAGACGTCGGTGGAAAAACTGTATTTTCGTGGTGCATTTCAGATAATAGTGAGATAGAGTTCTTATTTAGGACACGTCTACTCATTGGTTTGCTGGCGCAAATGGGACTGCATTTGTTTCCGCATCGTCGAGTGCTTTTTCCTAATCGATAAAAATTTGTACGGGGGAGGGTACTATTCGCGACAGATTTCTGTTATAAGCGATACGCATTGGATATGGTCAATGCAGAAGAATCTTCGCCGGAATTTTGTTCTCTCAACTTGTTGCGTGGGCGTACCAGGAAGCGTTCTCCACCATCATTTCGTGGTAGAATTTACCCTCCGTGAACGAGAAGTTTTTATCTCTGTTAGGACGATTACAGAACGAGAGACAATCCTCATGGCGTGGACTGGGCGTAGTCGTTTTAACCAGTTCAAGTGACATCCTGTCCAACCCGTGTATCACCAGTTGTTGTCTCATGGCGAGACGTAGTCGGAATGAGCAAGGCGAGCATGTGGCCAGCTGAGGCTGGTTCATTACTGCTGGAGTTTCTTATGGTTCCCTGAAGTCCTAAGGATAACCTAAGGCCTTGCTGGTGCTTTCATCGGTTCGTCACTATAGGCGTTCACCAGCTGTTGTGGATCAGAGGAAGATTTTTTGCCTTGCGGCTGGTTTACCAACAAGAGAGTGGTTGTAACACGCATTGAGTTGCCCTTATCTGGGTTTTTGGGATAACAATGCCGAAACTAAGAGAGACCATACTGAGAGATAAACCCTCCACTGTAAGTAGAGGTTCGACAACGAGGATTAGCATCATCCACTGTGAAGCAGTAAACCTTTGAGTGGAATAAGTACTAGTATTTGGTATTTGGTGTAGTATAATTAGTATTATTCATTTTAGAGCAATTTTCGAAGCGAATCGTAATAGATTCCTCATTTTCTTCAGTGTCTTCAGCTCTTCTACTTTATGAGGATTAGATCGAAAACTTTGTTCAGTCCATCGACGCAACCAATACCGTACAATTCAATTTTGGAGCAGTAATTCATGGTTCAGTGGCTAACCACATCTGAGCTGAGATTGCATTTACAAAACTGCAGTATAAAATCCCTGTGTCGTTCCAACATTGTAGGGATCAGGGCGCTACCATCCTTCCGGAGTCGGAAATTGGTCCCATACTCGTCTGAGAAATGCCTCCGCTCCACAAAGACTGACGGCCCCGTGCTCCTAGGATTCCAGGTGTAATCAGCTCAGCAAAAATTCAACGAAATTCATAAAGAAGGTTAAAAGTATTCAGGCGAACTCACAAGCAGATCTAATTACCTTCGTTTATGGTTGATGCGAGGGAACGAATCAGATGGAGTGCAGTGAACCACACAATATGTAGTTTCAGATCGTATACTACATAATAGATAAAATGGTAAATTGGCTGTTCTTCCCTCTGAAATTGCTGTAATGAACCTTAATTGTTGTATGGACGAAGTGCTCGTTAAAATGTAAAAATGCCAAAGCAATAAGAACTATCAGAGGTAGAAAGCATAGTACCTAGACGCTGGACGAGAATTTCTTCATTATACAAAAGTTGCAAGTATTCCAAAAGCTTGGAGTCATGAAAGAAAATATGGGGCATACATGCAATACGAAAAGCTACAGAAATGTGGGAAACAATTTTAAAAAAACTCAAAAAATGTCTTTTTTGGGGAGTGGGTCACCAGGCACGGACGTTAGAAATCACGTGTGGTTCGTATTGTGACTGACGAAAAAACACTCGTCATGTTGCTTTCCACCTACCCAGCTTTGGACTCTATTGTTTGTGTCTACATAATGTGAGCTGGTATACTCGCGTTTATGAGAGCTTATGTATAATCGTACGATGCTTTCGCCATGAAATCAACATCTCAGTTCGTAGCAAGCTTTACTTTGGAGTAGAAATCGCTGGACTGCACAAGTGTTTGCCTATAAGATACAACTTGTTCTATTCTTGGATACTTGAATACTTGGATGGTTCGTCTTCACTGATTGTGTAGGCCCCATCAAAGTTTCCATTTTTTCGGAGTTTTGCTGGTTTAGTGGTGGTGGTTCCGTGAAGTCCCGAGGTCAACCTAGCAAAAGGCCGCCCCTGTTCGTCATTACCGCAGGCAGTCCCCGCGCATGTGGATCATAGGGAAATTTGCCACCATGCGACCAGTTTGTTACCAGGACGCTGATGATTACTAGTGTTGGTTTACTCTCACCTTGGCTTCCTGATGGAAACGGCGGACTCCTCTCAACTTGGAAGACCCTGCGGGGAGGTTGAATCCCACCTCTGTACATCGCACACGAGCACCTAGGAACACTCCTTAGCCACGATGAGGTAGTAAACCGTTGGGAGGATTTGTTGAAATACAAAGTAGTATAGAAATGACAGAAATATTTCCGGCGTGCACAATTGTATGAAACATTGAACAGTTAGCTCCGATTAACAGTTAATAACCGGCTTGAACATGCTTATAAATGAAACCATCGGAGGGTCTTATTATCACCTGTCACCTGTATCACCTGTAGTCCCGTTGATTGTCGAGTGACTCGAGCGGGCGCCAGTAAACCTTCCATGTTTTCTCTGTTGCGTGCAAGTGTAGGCCAATGGGTTCTGCTCGCTCTAGGGACTCGTCGAGCATCATATCTTTCTTCTAGGCTCTTCGCGAAGAACTCTGACCATCGGGTCGGTGGTCTTCCTGCAGTACGTTTGACACCCCGAGCAACCCAGTCACTAACGGCTCTTGTCCATCGGTTGTCATTCATACGCATTACGTGTCCGGCCCAACTTATCTTCCACTGTTTGGCGTACAGAGCGGCATCTTTTTTTTTTCGTTGGCGCAGATCGGAGCTTTGGATCCCATCCCTTACTTGTGTGGAACGAGATACTCCTAACATCGTCCCTTTCGACTGCGTGTTCGATAACGCTGAGTGACCTTCCTGCTTACGCAGCGACCAGGTTTCTGACGCATACGTTAGGGCAGGAAGTACTGTTGAGTCGAAAAGATGGGCACGGAGTCGGGTGTTCTTTGTTCTCTTCACTACATCCTCGATGCTCTTGAAAGCTTCCCAAGCCGCTCGTTTTCTTCTGCTCAGCTCTGGAGCTAGGTCGTTCATCATTTTGATTTCCCGACCTGGTTTTTCCCGACTGTAGCATTCGGAGATATTCGTTCCGTTGTGTGTGAATGGGGCATGCGAAACCAATCCGTTCTTCATGAACATCGTTTTTGTGAGATTTAGTCGAAGACCAATCGACAGGCTTTATCAAAGTGGTCAAGCATAGGTTCCGCTTGGCTAATGTTTGGTGTTATAAGGACAATGTCATCAGCAAAGCGAAGATGGTGTAACTGCCGACCGTCGATTTTTACTGCCATATTAGCCTATGCCACTGTTCGCATGACGTTCTGGAGGGTGGCGGTAAATAATTTTAGCGAGATGGTATGGCCTTGCCTAACTCCTCTTTTGACGTCAATTTTAATATCGTTGTAGAATGATGATATCTTGTTTGTGAAATTTTTGTACAGCTCACGAAGAATCTTTATGTACTGAGTAGGGACTCCTTGACTATCAAGGGTTTCCAAGACTGTTTCTATCTCAACTGAATCAAAGGCCTTCTGTAAATCGATGAAAGTGAGACAGAGCGGTCTTTTGTACTCTCGCGATATTTCAATGAGCCGTGTTACCGTGTGGATGTGGTCCATCGTACTAAATCCTCTTCGAAACCCTGCTTGCTCACATGGCTGTCCTTCGTCTAGTGTTCTCTCAGTTCTGTTTAGGATGACTCGAGTGAAAAGTTTGTAGACGACAGACAGCGAGCAGATTGGTCGTCACTTGCCGATATCATGGAGGTCTCTCTTTTCGAACAGAACACGGTCTTGCTGGTCTTCCACTGAGGCATCATGCATTCAGACAGGTAACGTGTGAAGAGCCAAGTCTGTGTTTACGAGGAGTGGCGGAAGGTTTTTTAGAGGTTCTGGTCTTATCCTGTCCAGACATGGTGCTGTTCAATTTTTCACCGACGCAATGGGGTGTCCTACTTCGGAAGGGAGAACCGGTGGTACAACATATCCATCCTCCTTTATTTCATATAACGGAAGTTGGACGTGGCTATCGAAGAGATCTGAGTAGTATTCGTGAATGATTTTCGCCATTGCCTTTCTGGACGCTCTAACTGTTCCATTTGGGCGCCGGAGAGCAATCATTTTGGTCTTGTAATTAGCGAAGCTTCGGTGGGCTTTGCGAATACTTTTCCCAGCCTCTGCAGCTTTAGCCATTACTGCTGCTCTTCTCTTTCTAAGATCTTTTATCGCCTCTCTACATTGTTTTGCAAGTTCGGGCGTTAGTTCGTGGTTGCCTACAGCTCGTGCGATTCCACCCTGGCGTATCACCTCGAGTGTTTCTGGAGACAAACGTCTCTTGGTGACTTTCGAACTCTGAGCTTTCATAGCGCTAGCGTGAAGATGTTGAATGAGCCGATCGTATTCTTCGTCGATGTTAATGACAACGGCATCTTCCAAACAGCCGACTAATGATTTTAATAAATCCCAGTTTACGGTGGTTCTGGGACTTCGGTTTTGGAATTTAGCGTCTTTTTCTCCTTTCCCTGAGAAATAGAATCTTGCACGAAGGAGACGGTTGTCTGATTCCGTGTAGAATTTTGGGACAACAACGACATCGGTGAGACAAAACCTTCTATTACTATGATGTGGTCTATTTCGTTGTGGTGCTCTCCATTGGGAGACTCCCACGTTCAGTGCTGAGCATGGGGCTTCTAGAATTGCGAGTTACCGTGGATGGTCTTGGTCGTCATGATAAACTCAGACAGCCACTCACCCTATTCGTTCCATTCTAATCCATGGGTCTCAGTGTGACGTTCTTCGGGTGTTCTTCTTGGTCCAAGCTTGGCATTGAAATCTCCAATAATGACCTTGAAGAATGAATGATCTTCTCTGTAGAACTTATCCAAGTCCATATAGAACGCTTCGACTTCTTCTTCGTCGTAGTTTGAGGTTTTATTATACTAGATAAAATTTCACCTTGTTGCGACAGGGATCATATTTCAACTATGAATGTAATTGAGCAATATTTCGTTGAGCACGACAGTGGTGCTCCCTAGAATATCGTTACTGTTGTGGCTGCTGCAGTTATATGAGAATTTTTGAAAATTTAAACATTGCTTTCTATTCTTTTAAAGAATTCTGGTTTCAAACATGTTTACAACTGTAAAGGCGTTTTATAAAAATTATGTATATCCTTGGAGTAACCTTTTCTATAAGACTGTGAAGTTCTCCATTCCTCTGCTGTATTAATGAAGGTAAGTTGAGAAGCTTTCAAATAACACATCATTTCGGACCAGAGAACAAAAAATAAATTGCAAAGTTTTTTGTTCAGATACTATGTAAGCGACGGCTTCACAGTCGCGGTGTGATTGCGCTTCCGCCTTCCCAGACTCATGACGAGGCAGAAGGTAGACATGGTTCAGTTGATCCAAGCAGCAATGATTTAATTTTTCGGTTTGTTGGCTGATGTTAATCTCTGTTCTGTTCATGTTTTGGTAATTTGGCCCGGGCTTATTTCGCATTTCGCTTGAGCACCTTATTGTTTCTTTCTGTCACATCCAATTGTTCTCAGTGTGAAAAGGGGAAAAATTTTTTATACCTAAGCGTATGTATAAGAGGATAAGAGATAAAGCTTTCGCAGTTGATCAATCCCTGAGGGATCTACCATGCATTCGACTTCACTAAGCATCGTTGGAGGTGATGTATATCTGACTTTTACAATGACTCGCGAGGCCCACAGTGCTGCTGTCCTCCCAGAAAAGTCCGATAACAATTTGGCGACCCCGGATGGACGGAGGGCTTGGTGAGCATGGGTCGTTGAATCGATCTTTGCACTGCAGGGCGCCTCCGAGCGCTGCGCCACACGCGTCCTTGCCAGACGCCAGACGTATGTATAGTGCTGAAAATTGGGTGTTCCTTTGCTACTATATTAGTTTTTCTTCAGTTGGTATATCATAGTCCTCATATTTTGTGATCATTAATGTAATAGTGACACAGTTTACAGTACAACTTGTGATCAATGTGGTTTACGTCTTGTGCGACCCTCTCTTCTCGTCCGACACATGCTGAGAGTTCATTCCAAGAGCGCATTCTCTTGTGAGGCATGTTGTGGAATCATTGATTAACTCGTTTTAAAACTTATACTACCTTTGTGTTAAAATAAAGGTTACCGATTTATGGGTTTTCTCAGATTGAAGCACCTGGTGCTTGCAATTATAAAATTGACGTAGATTGTGAACGAATAACATGGACATGTTGTGATAACCAGTACTCTACTAGGTATTTCTTTCGTATTTTTATTTTATTTTTTTTACTTTTATTCTTTTATTCTTTTTTTTTACAGTATCCTTAGAGTTTGTCATAATCTGGGTGAGTTGCTTAAGGGCTTTTTTAAACGGAATGTTGAAATAATTATAAAGAATTTAAGACGAGAGTTCCTTGTACATCGAATGAACAATCACCTGAATAAAATTGGCGACGGCACTTCTGTTGGAGAATATGACGAACATCAAGGAAGTTTAATTAGAAATGGTTCAATAAGTCCGTTCCTTAATTTGTGCTTATTATTTGGTGAGATTTCCATAAATGAAATGGACTCTTGCAGTTTCTTCGGAATCGGTTGAAATGGCTCCTGGCGCTGGTATTTGTGTGGAAAACCCTATTGATTCTTCGGATTACATAGGTGAAATCACGACTAGACCGGACACTAGCGCACAGGTTCGTGGAGCATTGAAAATCTGCAAAATATGTCTGCATTTTAGATTGATTCAATTTTAGGTGGTTGTACCTCGAGAAGTCATTGAAATTGATGGAGAGTTCTACATTATGGTTGAAAATGATGGTGACCTTGATTGTCAAGGTGTTGGCGAAGTTGGTGTTTGAATAATGCAATATTCTTTTTGAGATTCCACTAAGATGTGCTTGTAGTTCACGTGCGTCGAAACTTCGGGTGATTGTGTTCAACAATTGGATGAGGTACCATCACAACTACAACTGCATTGTGATCCAAGCATTTCGTCAACAGACCTTGTACAAGAAATTCTCGTTGAACCAGTTGATCACGTGCATCTTTTTGCTTTTTAGAGTCTTATTAGGTCACTCAGAAAATCGTTGCACGTTTTCGATCTAAAATTTCGGCTTACCGTCCAACATTTTCATTCCAGTGAGCTAATTTAGAATTAAAATAGTTCTTACTGATATGAAATCTTAGAAGCGCTTTTGAAATTTCGTTGATTTTCCAAAATTCCTTGCCTTGAAAAGTGATGCAGATGTTAGGAAACTGAGCTGTTCGGACTATGGCACGAGGGTATAGTTACTAACCTGAGCTAGCTCTAACTTATTCAGCGTTTCCTACATTCTACTGAATCTTTATAAGCATTGTCATGCGCTTATGTGAAACCTTTCTGTTTGAGCAGCTTGTCAAATCATTCCACCATGTGCGATTCAGCAAGCATTTTCCACCAATTTGCCAAGCTTTCTGGCTTTATTGAGCTAGTGTTTTCTTCTTGAGTATGCACGAGGTTGTTATTAACAACATTCATTCAACAATGGCTGATGTTTCGGCTATTTCGCCCTCTTCAGAGCTTGGAAAGGTGACATATTGACATGCAATCTACGCAGTCAAAAATTTTCGTAACCTCAGCACGGAAACAAATTCATTCGCGTGATAAACTTTTGTCAAATACTCACTATTTTTTAAAATTTACTGCCTACTCTTTTTGATGGCAGGGTATATAGCGAAATATAACTTCAATGATGCTGAGATATTTGCAAAACTCCGGACCGCAGGTATATGCGGTGGGGAGCGAACGCGCTATCGACATTTCCAGGTAGTTACGCGTTCACCAGCACACCATGCGGGTTCTTTGTTTCGCCTGTCTCTCAACGATATTTCGCAATATACCTTGCCATTAAAAAGAGTAGGCGGGAAATAATAAATTAAGATTGTGATCAGAGCTCACCACTTTGTTACTTGTAATTTTCCCAGTTATTTGATGGAAACCTGCCGCACAGAGTGGGTGGGGTGAGGAATGTGCCTGCTTGAGCTCACAAAATTAGCCTGTGATATGGCGACAGTGTCACGCGTTTCCATAAAACACTCCTAACTTTTGGCTTTTTTAAAAAATTTATCCAAAATTTTTACTAATGTCTTAGTTTTCTATGCGAAGATAGTGGTTTTTACTTCAAAATCTTCTTCGTTATGTCGTTGTATCCTGTGGTTGCTTAATAGAGTGTTCTGCTTGACTTTAGATTTCCCATCTAGATGCTGTTTTGCATGGGCGCAGAGTGGTTTACTTGTTTCGCCAATATGCTTGTCTTCAAACGCTTTGAAGAAAACCAAGAACTCCGTAGCCGAATTCGTCCAATCGCCTTCCATACCACTGGGACTAGATTTGTTTTATTCTCAGACGACCATACAAGTGGTTACGAACTAGATGGCGTTTTGCTGTATTCGGTCATATTTCAGTCACAGTCAACGATTCCTCTACACATGCTCTTTTTTAGGAATCACTTAGTAGCTGTGCGTACTTCTTTGGAGATGAAAGGCAGGTTAAACGGAACTTGCTTCCGTTTAAGTGGGCCTGGCTTTTGCTCAACACCTATGCCGAGGAGCTTCAGTTTCGTAGCCATTAAAAATGGCTGTTTAGCGCGCCAATACCCAGGATTCCTTCTTCTGCTGTCTTGCTGTGCACACGCTGGTGTTCGTTCGAAACATGTTTATCACAAGCGTCCATTTCGTGTGTGAGTTGTGAGAAGAGAGCTTATGAACCGGCATATTTTTGTTGCTTGGCTTTCGGTGCCACTTGGGGATGTAGCTGTTGTCGGATATGTTAATTTGAACGTTCGGAAATGGAAGTTATTTTTTTCGGCTTTTCTCGGGTATGCTTAATGTATTCCGACTGTTCATTTAACAACTTAGAAAATTAGTCCGTCTTTTTTTTTGTGAAACTAATGACAGAGCAGTCATCTACATAGTTATAGCAGAGTAGTGGCCGGTGAACGGTTATTGGTGCTTTCACCTCAGACATAAATGCAATAGCAAGATTTGATATTGGTCTCATTGTGTCCCATTGCCAACCTTCTCATTCGTGTGAAATACTCGACTTCTGTCTTCCTATACTTCTGTCTCTCTCAGGGTTTTTTCAACTTTAATAACCGCTTTAGAAGGTTCTTCTACGTCAGTTCCTTGATCACTTTCTACGTCTTTTTCTCCGTAGATGTTGCCTATCACTGAATGTTGTCGAGCTCGTTCCTAATCGTCGTGTGATTCATATTGTATTTCGAACTGCTCGAAGCGTCTGTTTTTCAATCGCTATTTGATGTGGTAATGCCATTGCTTTTTTCCATTTCCAGCTGTTTCGGTTAGCACGGAAAGGGATGAAAACGTGACGTAGTCTGGTCTTTTAAGGCAAAACTTCGGTGAAATCTGCTTTGTATTGTGTACAGCTTTCTGAGTGACCTAACATTTGTTTAGATTTAAATACAGAGTCTCGATTTCTAACAAAACTGCGCTGTTGTTACAGAATGAGGACGAAATTGTTACAATCACTACAATCACTGCCGAGCAATACGAACAGTTACAACTACAGTATGGCGGTAACCTAGAAGATATGGTCGGTTGCATCCTATTCATTTTCACTATTAATTACATTCGTCTGATTTCGTGTTGCCGATTTATTTATAATCAAGTGTTATTATTCCTTAAGAGCATCATATACGTAGATCAGGATGATCTGCCTAAGGACATGCTAGTGAGCGATGTGAGCGAGACATGTAACCGTGATCCAAGTGTATTATATGGTTAACATCACTGATTGCTGGTTATTCTCCTGTTTCCAGTGGGTTTTCTCCAAAGTTTGTTTGTCTCGAAACTCATTGAAAACTGTTTCTCTGAAACAAAGTGTTGTTTGTTTAGAGCAAGTTTGTATGCTTATCTTAGATTCTGACTGCCATAGGTGAGGCCCTGTACGAAAAGGGAACCAATATGTTGGTAGGAATTCTGTCACCATAGTCACCATCTATTTATTTATTGATCACTCGTACGGGTCAATCATTCACTTACTGAGAAGCATTGTTGTTGTGGTGTACAGAGGTGAATGTAAAGTTTTATTGCATTAAATGCTATGTAAGCATGCTCGAAACTGGCTTCGTTATCACAGATAAATCGGTTTTCATTTTATTTACATTTATATTCATAACTTATTACGTGAAAAACATGTGGATGATATTGTTGTACAGCATCGATGACCCGAATGAAGAACACGAAATATTTGCAAAAAGGAAGCGAATGGTTCGACATGTAGTGCGAAGAAAAAGAACGAAAGGCAAAAGGATTATGGTCGAGTTGGAAGCTTCAAGGGTCCTGAGTTAGACGACTTTCGAAGGAAGGTTTAACGTCCCTTTGTGATTGTCAGTGTGTCAGAAAAAGACCGACGATTTTCGATTTCCGAGAACGTTCGCTGGCATCAGTAGATTGCGAGGAAGTGAAAGCGTAGATCTTTGTTTTTCCGTTATTGGGTCTTCGCTGCTATTGCTCGCACTGCAGACCTTAATTTTAAAAATAAGGGATTGTTTTGCACTGTTAATGCTTCTCGGTTCATTGTTTTAATCTCACTGAAGGATTCGCGGTTTTTATTGTAACAGTTCAACAATTTAACATCAAACTTGCATAAGTCGTGATTCGTGATATTTGGGCAGTTCACTATTTTTTGGACGTTGCAAACTTCATTATGCATTAGGGACTATGGGGTCACGTAACTATGGGACTGTAGGAATGCAGCAGGACCTATCGATTCAACATGCGCTTTGTAGCGCTCAAGGTCGTTCAACAGTTTCCATCTGCTTGCTTCAAGCTATAATACAATGATAAGATGTACGATATTTTAAACTAACGGGTGAGATTCCTTATTTGTGATATCCAGTGTTAGCATAACGGAACGTGTGGAGACTTTGTGGAAAAAAAGTACCCAAAGGCATTTTTTGAGGACTCGCCAAAAGTAGTGAAGTTATGGAGAATGTGTTTCGTTATTTAATCGTTCCACAAACGTTAGTCTAGTATTATCCAAGAGTAGAGTTGGAAAAAATGCTTTTAGAAATCACAGCTGCTCTTCAGTTCCACTTTTTTTAACCCATGTACATAGAATATTATCTGACTATGTTGCTTCACTGAAAGCTAACACGAGCTTGCTGCAAAATTTGCTGTGCCTATGCTTTATGCTCCTTCAACTTTTTAAGACCACCATGATTTTTTCACTATTTGGAGTCTTCGTAGTCGCATCGAGTCGTCCAGTGGAACACCACAGGACTCTATGTTATACACAAATATTATCTTATAGTCGCGGTTAGATGGAAACAGTATCTACACCATACGTGCCATGGTGGCTTGAAAGTATAGCGAAACTTCAGAAAACTTTCTTTTCAGTTTCATCCTGCTCTTAAGCGCATTGTATTTGCATAGGTTTATTAAATGGTAGCTTCGAAGCTTCTTTTAACCACGACTGAAGTTTAAGTTTTGAGTTTTCACTAAGGTTGTAGAATATTTCATAGCAATTTCACATGGGTTCATCTAGAAGTGTTCATAAGAACACAGGAATCCGATCACTGCTAGGAATGAGCAGTCGCTCTATGGAATCGTTATCAAGTGGTTCCGTATGAATATTAAAGTATGTTGTCAGGGACGGATTTTCATCATTACTACTGGGGACATCTGAAGCCGGTTCATGTTCTCGTTCATGTGGTCATTTTGTTTCGATCTATATCTTATTCGTTTTCCATTCAATCTAGTAACGTGCCAAGTTTTCCATGATAAAGAAAATTGCTACATCGTATAGCTATACTTTTGTTTTTTCCTCATCGACATAAATGTTGACGAACACTATGTGAATATGTTTGGGACAGTGAACGGGTTCAGGACTCAAAGCGGTGACATTGTGAACAAGACAGAAGGGCGATTTACCTCAAGGTTCACATTACTGGGACGTAACCTTGCCAATATTAGTCAGCTGTCCTCCTCGCCGCTCTCCTCCCCATTCTCCAGATCTTTTCCAACGGTGCACATCGTTGCCAGTCGGTTCTCTTGACGGTAGAAGTGCTTGAAGTTCGCGACCTGCAGTATTATGCTGGCAGTTAAATGGAGCATTTTCAACGGACGATTAATTGAACGTTTTATTGCTCATGGTTGAAAAATATTCGTTTACTGTGGAGAATACATGTGTTTAAAAGAAAGTCGGTGTTGACCCATCCCAACAGAGTCTCCCAAGCTGTTGTGATGGAGACCGGCGATTCCATCAGGAAACTCAGCTAAGCTAGGAGTTAACTAATACTAGGATCCACTACCGTCCCGGTATCAAACTAGTCGCCTGGTGACAAATCTTCTGATCCACAAGGGCGGCGACTGTCTGTGGTTGTGACGGCCTGAGGCAGACTTTGGCTTAGATAGCCTCGGGACTCGAGGAACGACAATAGCTAAATCAGCAAAACTCTGAAACAGTAGAAATTATGCTGAGGCCCGCACAACCAGTGAACACGTGCCAACCAAGTATCCAAGTAAGTGTTTCGGTATTTATTTCATATTTTTCCCTTTCATGGAAGATCTGCTACCAAGCTTTTATATCACTGTTCTAGACACCTAAACTATAATTATTCAGAACATTTAAGAATACATTGGTAAAACTGGTGATAATTATAAAATTTCTTAAATACAACGTCGACAGCTTGGTTATACGTTGGTGGCTTCTCCTAACAGACCTAGTAGTGAATAAAAAACGACAATAGCGTGAAATAACGTCACCTTTAAATTCTCAGACAATTTTAAAAACGACCATCATTTAACCCTGTCATAAGTGGTCAATAATTTTTTAAATTATTAAGCTAACACAAGGTTCTTATGGAAAGGACTCAGAGTTAGTTCAGCTCTAAAGAAGGCGAAGGCGACAAACCACTAGCCGAATAGAACTTTTGTAAGAACCTCATGTTATCTCAGTAACCTGTGAAAATCCTAAGTTTTCGTTGAAAAAAAAAATACCGAAAAGTCTGCACATGTTGTGCTTATATATTTCTTCACGTAGAAATGACATGAGGTGATGATAAACTCACAATAATCGGTACTGGTAAAGCCAGTGTAAGCACTCCAATAAGGGCACACATAGATCCAACAATTTTGCCTTGAGTGCTCAACGGTACGAGATCACCATATCTGAATATGTACTGAGTTACAGTAGTACTTATCTATTAGCTGCTCTGAGACGATGTCAGCAACACTACACTAATGAGGGTGATGTTTGCAGATGGAACTGGACGGAGCATCGAGTTCCATCCTCTTGATAGTTACAGCTCTGCTGCATCTACTGCATATCGAGTTAGAATTTGGTTAGATTTGTGTTGAACACTAGTCACAACACACGATACCTTCACTTACCCAACTGTTGTCATCGTCACCTGTAAGTATTAGTTGACAACAGATATTCCTAAGTGCATAATAATATACATGATACATATCTATATATACCAAACAACGAGGACGGACTTCAAGTGCGGTACGGCTTCCACTTACCAGCACAAACCAAAATGATGCCGGTATGGAACTGAACTTTGAATTTTGTTCTCCTTGCTCGGCAAAATACATTCCTGCTGAGAAGAGAACAAGTGCGATCGCCATGAAGAAAACCAGTAAACAAAACTCCTGTACTGAGGCGCGAAACGTTTTGCCGAGAATTTGTAGACCAGCCGAATGCCTAAAGTGGATCTTAGTGAGCTCAGAAAACGATTTACCTTTGTGACTGGGGACAAACGAACTCGTGTCAGTAATCGTTTTTCTGTAAGTTGCAAGGCATAAAAAAAATATAATACCTTTTCGGCTACCATACGGGAGAAAATCGTCTGTCAACGAGAAGCTATACATCTAGTAAGAAACAGGAATTGCACAGGTTCATGCGACAAGAGAAACAAGAGGAATGGCCGCAAATGTGTTAGGTTTATACAAGAATAACTTCAGATTGTGTTAATGTCAGCAGCAAGGAAATTTGTTAAGTAAAGAATGACGACTGAAATCTATTTTACTTCATTCAAAGATCGTGAAGAACCTTTCGAAAATTTTCTTGCTACTTGCTCACTTTGTCTGAGAGCTTGAATCATGCACTGCTTCATTTAGTTCGCAAAAGTAATACGAACATAACAATGCAAAAAGCTCGATCATGTCCATAAAATCTACTTCTCTTCAACTGATTTACTCAGCTGTCCCTAAACATGCATACCTAAGGGAATAACGTCGACCCTTTATGTAACTGGTTGAGGAGATCAAAACAACGAAAAATAGCATAGAAAGATTTTTAGTCGAAATATGAAAGAGTTACGATAGAAAACAACTTATTACATATCACTGAGGAGTTGAAGACAAAAATTAACATGCTCTTAAAAGACAAGAAAGGTAAAGCTCTCGGCGTTGATCAATCCCTGAGGGATGCACCATGCATTCGACTTCATTAGGCATCGTTAGAGGTGACTGGGTGCATATTTGACTTTTTTACAATGGCTCGCGGTAGCGTACTCATGTATCGAGTCAGTGCTGCTATCTCTCCCAGGCAAGTCTGGTACCAATTTGCCGACACCCGAGGGATGGAGGGCTTGGTGGGCCTGGAGCACTGGGATCGGTTCCATGTGTATAACAGAGCCTCCGACCACTGCGCTACAAGCGCCTCATGCTCTTAGAATATAAAACGCGTGTATTGAATCATTTAAAAAACGAACAAGTGCGTAAAAAACTAGAGTGGCCTGTCCGGCAAAGTGAGATGTTTTAAACAAAGAAAGAAAAAGCTTTGACTTACCTGCTTAACTTGAATATGCGGAATACTCGAACGAGCCGAAGAACACGCAGCACCGTAAAAGACATGGATGAGTTCGACTTGCTGGCGTCAGCCCTGGAATTTTCCGGTGCATTTTTGTGTTAAACGGTAAAGTATAAATTCTTCAGAATCACAGACAACTAACTCTTGAAGCAGTCATAATACTCATATATAATCTATCAGTGCCATTAGCAATCATCAACCGTCAACGGAATTGATATAGGGAGATAGATGGCACTGGTAGATAGAAAGCTAGCCGAGAGAAAGGCGAAACGAATGATCCACATGGTGTGGTGGTGAACGTGTTAACTCCTGGGAAGGTCCGAAGTTTCGTAAATATTTCAGCATCACCGTGGTTGTATTTCTATACTATGTTTTTTACAAACATAATTCGAAAATGTCTTATCATTTAATCGGAAAATCGTTTATCAAACATCGTAGAGTCAAAGTCAGCAAATGTTATTTGTGATCGGAAAGAGTAAACAGTAAGAAGGGTTTATTGATGGAAATGGACATACTCCTCTCAACGGTTTATCGCCTCATCATGGATGGGAGGTGTTCCTAGGTATCGGGCTGCAATGTACAGCGGCGGATTCACCCTCGGTAGGATCTCCAAACTGAGAAATACTCCGGCGTTTCCATCAGAAAGTCCAACTAAGAATAAACCAATAGCAGGAACCACCACCGTTCTGGTATCAAAGTCGCACGGTGGCAAATCTTCCTCCGATCCACAAGGGCTGCGACTGCCTATGGTGGTGAAGACCTGGGGCAGGCTTTGGCCAGGCTGACCTTTGGACTCCAGGGAACCATAATGGCTTAACCAGAAAATCTCCGAAAAATGGAGGTTATGCTGCGGCCTGCACAACCAGTGAGAACGAGCCATTCAAGTATCAAGTATCAAGTAATGGACATATTCTAAAAACAACCTTCACTTAAGACCCATTAAATAATTTATTAGGTTCACAGGATCGACTTTCTATTAAGCTCGGCATTGGAATATGAATGCGTCGTTTTCTTGTTTAACAATCTCAAGGTTGTTAAACAGCATACATTTCTATTTATTTATGTGATCATATAAACTGGTCTTCTTAAGCTGACGCGAGGTTGGTACAGATCTTCGTTGTCGTTGTTTTTGATGTTATTGATCGATGGCTGACGTTTCGGCGACTTGGCCTTCCTCAGAGCCTGGACGTATTTTATGTTAGAATACTTTTTATTATTCGGTGGAAAAGAAGGTTAAAGTATTAATGAAGATCAAACTTTCAAATAGACGCCATATTGAACAGAAAGGCCACTCACCGTGATGTTACGTGCGGGACTGGCCCACACGTAGTTCACGTGGAGTCGCGAGCAAGACACGCCCCGGGGTCAAAATATCATTTTGAAATAGGGCGCCAGGTCACGTGTGATAGTGAGGCATTCGTCCTTCCGGTTCATCTTTGGATTTTTGAAATTTATCCAAAACGCCTCAAGAGTTTTGCGCGTTAATGTTTTTGATTCCTGCGCTAGGATCCGCACATTCACTTCAAAATCATCGCCGTTGTGCTTCTGTGCCCAATGCGTATCTAGAGGGGTGTTTAAACGGATTTTAGCTTTCCCATCTAGATGTTCTTCTATGCGGACACAAATTGATCTACCCGTTTCCCCGATATATTCCTCTCCGCACGCATTACATGAGATCAAGTATATTATACCTAAACTCATGCAATCCCCGTCTCTCCCGTTAGGACAGAGCATACAGTTTTCTCAGCTGCACAAACGATCATAGAGACGGTTTCGAACTAACTGGCGGCGTAGGGTATTGGGTGGGATGTCAACAATCGTTACATAATTTTCAAGATCACTTTTTCTTAAGCACCTCTTAATGGCGTGACTTACTTCATTTGATTTGAAGGGCAGCTTAAAGGGGATCCTACTTTCGTCTGAAATATTATTTTGGGAAACTACCCAATGTTTCCCTCTAACCCGAGTGAACTACGTGTGGGTCAGTCCCGCACGTAACATCACGGTGGGTAGCCTTTCTGTTCAATATGGCGTCTATTCGAAGGTTTGATCTTCATTAATACTTTAACCTTCTTTTCCACCGAATAATAAAAAGTATTCTAACATAAAATACGTCCAGGCTCTGAGGAAGGCGAAGTCGCCGAAACGTTGCCATCGATCAATAACATCAAAAACAACGACAACGAAGATCTGTACCAACCTCGCGTCAGCTTAAGAAGATCAGTTTATAAGATCACATAAATAAATATATCAACTATTTATGCCGAGGTTTATAGAAAGTCGGTCTTTCGAGCATACATTTACTTCCATAGACAAACAATACAATACAACAGCAGCTGATGTTTCGGAACTATCGCCTTCTTCTGAGCCAAAAAGTCAGAAGCTACTCATAATTTACTAAAGTGGGAAAGAATAAAACAAACCATATAAGATTCACAAAAAATGGAGCGATGGCAACGAAGTCTATGATGTTTAAGAACGACGTCAAAAATGTAACTTTCGATGGACAGCTGATAAACCGAAGTGTTAGTTCTGCAAAGATAAAACTTAAACGTAGTCTCCAAAGGCCAAGCAGTGAAATCTCAGGCACTTGCTGATTTCAGTCAGGCGCTATGCTACCATCAACTAAACGAAGTGCACTGATTTTCTCAGCAAACACCATGTTGTCATTTAGCTACAAGCCTACTTTTCCTATAAGATTCCTATATCGGATTTTAGGTGCCTTGATAAAACTAACCGATCGTGAACCAGACTATACAGAGAAGTTCGACCCAGAAGAAAGGATTGTTGAGATTGCGACCTTCCTCCTTCTCGTACGTAGCGTTGACTGCCGATGAGATTGCGTCGACATTAGGCGTACCATCGGATGGCACGGTTTCCCAGCAAAACGACACTATTGAACTGAAACACCTCGTCCTAGAGATTTACTGTTAAATTTTCATTTATTAACTATTTATTATTATTGTTTTATTCACTTATTACGTTTCACTAGGGCGCGTGTGGCGTAGTGGGCGGAAGCGTCTTGCGACCTAATATGGGATCCATTCCGAGCACGTGGCTCACCAAACCTTCTATCTCTTCGGGGTCGGCAAATTGGTACCAAACTTGTTTAGGAGGATAGCAGCATCATTGTAAAGGCCAGATATGCATTCTATCACCTTCAATGATGCTTAATGAAGTGGAATGCATGACGCATCCCTCAGGGATTGATCAACGCCGAGAGCTCCATCCTTTATCTTTTTATTACATTTCACCAACGATTAGAATTAATGTAATAGAGAAGAATTTGTAAAGTGGAAGTGTTAGTATCTATGTGATTAGTGTATGTGACATTGAGGTACAAGTTGAATCAAATTTTAAAACTTCCCTGTTTGACTAACCCTGAAATGCAGTCATTTTAGCTTTGTTTTTAAAGGTGGATGATCTCGACAAACTGTCAAGGAAGAAAATGATTTTTTTTAATGAAGAAGCGCACATGGTGATGACAGCGACGGACACAAAGGCGATGATTCTGGCTGCCAGTGAGCTGTCCGGATACTCCATCAGTTCCCAGAGTCGCCTTTGCGAAGTGTTGGTCGGCAAAATGGTCTCCTTTGGTTTCTCATAACCTTCGGAAATCCAGAACTCTTCAATCAAATCTTCTCCCATCTAAAAAAGCTATACTTAGACGGAATAATATTTCAAATTCAAGAAGGGAAGAAACGTAGCAACTACGCATTTTAGAATAAAAATCGATGAGAAATTTAAGAAAATGGATACAGAACTAAGCCAATTTTTTTATTCGAACTTCTAAATGAAACGTGAGGTTGGCATCGGGCACTTAGAGCCCACAATTTTAAAAAGGTCCTAACAAATAATAGAAAACACTGGACGATTCGATCAAGTTTATAAAGGGTAAAGTGGAAAGGAAAAGCTCATAATTGGAAGTGTCGATGAATGCCTGACATTCGGTTAATTTCTACCTGTCACTTTTTTCCCTTAGATATTACTCAAGGAGACAGGAGGATAGGAGAGATGGTAGAGTCTCTCTACTTTACGTTGTAGTAATGACAGGAGTATTTGTGGCATTGTACGAACATACAGTAACATCTAATTCATCTGGTCGAAATTGTTACTGCTTAATCTGATATTTAGGTAATCACCTGGAAAAATCGCATCTCTCTCAAAAAAACGTCGATGGGCACTGATTCAGGTCGTTTCACTCGTCCTCCACTTTGGTAGATGTACAGGATCGACTCAAACCTAGAATGAGTTTACGATTTTTTGCAACAGCATATAGTTCATGGTGCTGAGCAGCAGGATTGTTAGTAGGGACCTTCAGGTGACGACCGATGGGGTTTTTTAAGTAGCAAGCGTTTTGTGGTTTCGTGGATGCAGATCTTATAGAAAGGAGGAGAGAGAAAAAAAGTAAAAATGCTTACAACGCGAGTCTGCCAATCGAAGTCGTCTCTGCTAAAATATTCAAGGATACTATACTACCGCATAATCTCGCTTAAATTATTCGAAAGTGATCCGATAGAACTCCAAAACCTCGAAAAATAATCTTCGTAATGATTTGACTTTCAAATTGCTTGTGGAAAGCACTGTTAATTGCTAATTTCCTTTCTTAAATGTCCGTTCTGTTGAGAAGTTACCAAATTTCCATGTATTTTCTATCTAGAGATAAACATTAAAAGGACCTCAAATAAGACATACAGGACCTCCCAATTAACACTTACGCGACGACACAGCTCCTACAGAAATCATTATTGGGAAACACCTGTACCACCAGTCGCTCCATTGTTCATTGACTGGCTCGACCGGGCGCCAGTAGATCCTCCATTTGTTCCTGTCGCATGCAAGATTAGCCCGGTGGTTTTTGTCTTCTCTAGGCACTCCCTGAGCATGATGTGCTTCTTCTAGGATTTTCGTGAACCGGTCTGACTATCGGATCAATGGTCTTCCTGCAGTACCTTTGACATCCCAAAGAATCCAGTCATGAAAGACATCTGTCCATCACCTATCGTTCATACACATTACGTGTCCGGCCCACCTCATCTTCGAATGTTTGGCGTATGAAACAGCATCTCATATTTTTGATCGTTGACGCAGGTCGAAGTTTCGGATCCCTTTCCTTACTTGTGTGACACGGGATACTCCTCGCATAGTCCTTTCGACTGCGAGTTCATTAACGCTGAGTGATCTTTCATCCCGCTTATGCAGCGATCAAGTTTCTGACGCATTTGTTATGGCGGAGAGAATAGTGGGGTCGAAAGGATGTGCAAAGAGTCGGGTGTTCTTTGTTCTCTTTACTACATCTTCTATGCTCTTGAAAGCTTTCCACGCCATTCGCTTTCTCCTACCGAACTTTGGAGCTAAATCGTTCATCATTAGGATTTCCAGATCTAGATAAACGTAGCTAAAGCATTTGGAGATATTCGTAGTTGACAGTGAATGGAGGATGACAACATTGCGACCGTTACGACTCCAACAGAGATTATGTTCTTTTCAGTAGTTTACTGGAGACTTTTTCTTTTCACCTTTTTCTTTCTTTTCCTCATAGATCTCCATACATTTTGTAACTTTTGTTAATCGACAGCTGCTGGGACAGGTATACACCGAAGGTTTTCTACAGAAAGCGTTTTCCTACTCTGAATACTTAATAATGTATAAAAACCTCTTCCGAACGAGTTCATTAGGCAGTAATTTGACTGATTAACTAATTGTTATTTGTATTCCAATCTCTGCGATGAATCAAGGTTAAAAGGACAAGGAAAAGTTCTCGGCGAAATCCCTGAAGGATGCGCTATGCATTAGACTTTCCCAAATATCATTAAAGGTGACTGAATGCATATATGGCCTATACGACTGCTCGCAGTGGCCTACTGAGGCATCGAATGAGTGCTGCTGCCCTCCCAGGCAGGTCTGGTAGCAATTTTCCGAGCCCGGAGGGACTATGAAGGCTAGAGCTATTAGGAAATTAACGAATATTTTTTAAAAACCAGTAAGTTCGCAATAAACATGAAATTAGGTGTCGTCACGTATGTGTTAATAGATGGTGGAATATATGAGCTATATATGACTCCAACGAGTTGGGACACTTTGGTCATCAAGGGCCAAATTTGACATATGGTTCTTGTGGCCATGAAACAGGTACCGCTCTAACGCTAGTGCCAGCAATACACGGATTATGAAATTCGTTCATTTCTAAACTCGGCTCTTAGCAATATTTTTCTTTGCACATCACTGGAATATTTGTGCGGAAGTTTCCATTTTGACAATGTTGAGATAGAATTCTCATTGTGGATTGAGCAGTTCCCTTTCTTACTTTCTTCGTCGGTCAGGACCTAGTCATATGGTGGCCAATAAATGTATTTAAATGCTATGAGCCTACGGACGAGTGGATGCTCACAGAAATGAAAGAGAATCGGCTGAAGTTTATAATCAGGACATATGACATAATGTTACGTAGAACAACTAACGCAGATCGATGTCGGTCGAAAAAGTACTCGCTGCTGTCCTGCAAATAGAACTTCTCCCGCTTAATTTTACATCCTAGTAAGCTGTTTGGAAACCTGCAAAGAAAAAAAATAGCCAAGGATAGCGACGGTGTGATAATTCGTTTTAAAAGCCGAACCTTATAAACGACAATTTCCACTATTGGAAGAGAATTTTTCAAAAATTCGGAAAAATGGATGACTTGCAAGAAGCGCAGCTCTCTCTCTCTCTCCGTCAGAATAAACGAAAATTGTTTGAATAGCAACTTTGGTAGTAAAGGGTCATTTCTGTGCCTTCCGTGGTAGGCGGACGGGAAGACTATGGTTACCCATGAACCGTTCCTCAGTCCTTTTGCACTCCCCTCAGCTGTTGACTTCGATTGCACAGAAAAATAAAAAAAATAAGAAATAAAATACGAAACGAAATTCTTTCTTGAAAAGTCGCAAGACCACTCATATTGACACAAACTCGCATAAAAAGGAATTTCCCCTCTAAACGATGCCATATGCTAGCGACCATTGTCGGAAACACTTTGTTATACAAGTTGACCTACTTGACTCTTCGAAAACTGAAATATTTTTTGGCACCTGGAGCAGATCTCTGTTGAACTGATCATCTCTAAATAAAAGCTTCGCTGCAAAAATGAATCGCAAGAGGAACGAAGGAACTGTATAAAGACAAATTCGGAACGACACAATAGCAAATTCGGGAAGAAATTCGGAGGAAGTCAAACCCAAGTAGCCGTAGGCTCAGGCCCATAAGAAATTATGCTGCACCACGACCAGATCGTTATTTTTCTACGTTTTGCGATATTTAAAGTGGAATACTGTAGGATAAAATCTATTCGTGTTAGATTTGAAACATGAAAATTTGTTGGACGCCACCTCGAATTCCAGCGTATCGCCATGGAAACACTTGCTTACTCGCAAGTTTTTCTGTTATGAATTGTTTACAGCCATTTTATGCAGGTTTCCATGGACTCATCCTTATTTAATTCATCAACTGCCTGAAGTGTACAACGTGCAGGGTAGCGTAAGAAGTAACTTGCATACGTGTCCAGTAACTCTCCACGCCGAAGCCGATCTCTCGCGAAATAAACATAGCTACTGTGTTGCCAAAAAAACAACAAAAATAAAGTGCCTTGAACCAGAAATGCTACGCTTTTTGTGTACTTCCGGCCAGTGTAAGTCTCTTGGTAATGCTGGCGTGTGGGTGATGATGAAAGTGAAGGTGTTACTGGTGTAAAGTAGAATCGGTCGATGACTAATGGGATTATAGCTGGTAGGTGAGAACCCAAATCTCATAAACATTCTATTCACCCCGAAGACATTCGTATTGGTGGAAAACAATTCTGAAACAAAAGAAAAAACGGAAAACATATGGAAGGACCGTCGTTCCTAGTTCAACCTTCGTTTATTTCTTCAGGTTTAATTTTTTTTCTGAAAGTTTTCCTTCCATTTCAAGTACAACTTTGTGAAACGATCTCCATCTGAACCAACTAAGATGAGACGTCAACCTTTCTCGAGAAACTGAGGACCTGGATACTATCTATTAGCTTATTTCAAAAATGACAGCTTTTAGAACTGTTCTTGTGTTCAACGTGTGTAGGATCAAAAGCATTATTTGAGCACCAACCTAATATTACCTTCATGTAGAGCAAACGGTTATGAGCTAATGAAAGCAAAATACCATGGCCATGAATGCAACAAAATTGGTTAAAGATCCCTGTTAAGTCTAGTCGTAAAAAAATGTGTGTACTTGTGCGTATACAAAGACAATAAAAAAAAACTACACTGTGATGTCGACTGCAGCCTAAGCCTAAATGGGTGCAGTGCAGTTTTGCGCTTCGCAGATCATTTCCGTTGTCGAGTGAGTGCTGATGGCACCGTTATTAGGGGTAAAAAACTGGCCGAGAGGAAAACAAATCAAGTGTCTCTGTAGTGCAGTGGGTAACGCGTGATCTCCGTAATGGGTAATGAAACTCAACTGGGGTTCCGAACTTTTAAAATATCTCAGCATCATTGTGATTGTATATACATATATATGTTTACATACGTGTATAATATATACATATATATATATATAATGTATATGTGCATATATGTAGAGGTAGAAAGAGAGAAAGAGAGAGGGGGAGGAGTAAACAGAGGAAGAGTGAGAGATCGCAAATAAAAATTAAGAAAGAAAGAAACCCAAAGAAACTAACAAGTGACCACAAAAGCATAAAATGAAAGCAAGGAATGAAATGTAAGAGAACAACGAGGTGAAGGATGAACGAAGCAAACCTGGAAAGCGTTTTTTCAAACGTTTGAAATCGCAAGCCGGACACATTGATGGTTATCAGGTCGCTTTTACTCAGCCTAAATTAAAACACGATTACTTTCTAATAGATTCGCTACCATATGAGCAATACAGTTCATACGTTTCAAAACCGATTTTCCTTTAACCTCGAAACGACTATGAACATGTGTTTAAATTATTAAGCTAATTAAGAGGTTGATAAAAAAGTTTATTCGCCTACGTTCCCATACTATCGCCTTCACCAGAACCGATGATCCCAGTCCATGGTCCACAGTTGTTCCTCTTCTCGATGCGACGCTTTCGTCCTCGTGTCGAGTCGGAACCTCCTGTCTGGAGCATCTCTCGAATGAGGCATTCTCATCCGGCGACTCTCGGGACGCTGGTTGTTAACAATAGTGACTGTCCGGTGATAACATCTTGTTTATGACTCCGCCTGCATGACTTTTACAAGTGCGAGTCCGCGTCATTCGAGAGATGCTCCACCGAAGAAGATCCAAGTAGATATGACGGTGAAGACGTCAAATGGAGAAGACGAACGACTGTGCACCATCGGCTCTGATGAAGGCGAAGATGTCGAAACGTTAGCCAAGTAAAAGTTCTATAACAATGTCATTTAAGCTCCACAATTTGAAAACATGATGAAAGTTTATATGGTTGAGAAAAAATCGCTTTCAACTTTGAATCCACGTGTGTTGGATCATTTATTGGCTGAAAGGAAAACCAGTAGAACCTTGTTCATATGGTCCAAGTCCTCCTTTTCTACCAAGACGGATTTCTTCTGGTAATTGTATCTAGTTCATTGTGGTGTGTGTGTGTGTGTGTGGGTGTGTGTGTGTTTTCCCGTTTTCTCTTCTGTTGAGGATAACATTCTCAACGAAAAGGTGGGAATTTGTCCCGCGGAACGCGACACTGCCCCCAATCTAGAGTTGGCTATTGAACCGACCACGCTTGAGTGAGAAGTTTTCAGAAAGGTTAAATTCCGTTTTCACGCTCTTGAAACCCCAACCCTAAACCCTTTCACGACTAAAAGAATGTTTCCCAAGAATCATACATGACTTTAAAACGATAGATCAAACCTCTTGGTATAGGTCTGTGAACTTCTCAATCCAGTAATTACTCCAGTGACTGAGGAATTATCAACAGTTATCGGTCAAAAATGCTTCAAGGAGAGACAGGTCTCATTGACGAACAGAAGTTTATGCCTAATTTCAAAAGCTAGAACTAAGGAAATTCTAAGGAAACATGAGCTCCGATTTTTTAAGTTTCCGTTTACGGGCGGAAAAGAGCAGCTAAAACCGAGCTAACCGAGAAAAGAGCTAACCAATGGTTTCCGATTTTTTGTAGGCGCATTATTGATAGCGACGTAAGTTGGAATTTTTGCATTGAGCAGAAATTTACAATAAATAAAACATCCTACTAAGGATTGAAAGATGGCCGGCTTATTTAGCCTGAACTCTTAACTAACCACTAGGAATAGAGCTGGCTTATTCACCCTGAACTCTCGGCTAAGTAATAGGAGTACCTTTAATACGTAGAGCTGCACTTTGAAAACGCAAAGAAACACACCATTTCTACTCACTAGAAACAGATAATCGAAAAATTAACGATAAGCCGAAGGTTATTTTTCTGCCGATTGGTGAAAAGCACTTTTAGACCAGAGAATTTCAACCGCTTTATTCTGACAATTTGAAAGAATTATCGAATAAGATGTTCCAAATGCTTAGGAAAGTGGAAAATATGAATTACCTTTCTTCGTTTTGTGGAGTGCCATGTTGTGGACTAGAAGTTCTGGTGTTGTGATCCAGTAGCAGATCACCATTTACCTCTTCCAGGTCCATTATAGGAGGACTGAAAAACTCAGAAGAATTGCGTTACATATTTTTAAGCCGGTATTCCGATCCAGATAACATTCATACGAGTCAGTTCGATTTAGTCTTCCTCGAACTTCAAACAAAAGTTTTAAACTTGGGAAATCGTTTAAAATTTGGGCGGCTTCCTCATTTTGGAACAATGTTCATCAGATGCTCCTTACTATTTGGTTTAGTGGAAGACTTTCACAACCATCTCACCGATCTAAAATCATTGGAAATCTTCTCAAACCTCTGTGACGGCTTTTTTATTCTTATTTTGTCTCAATTCTACTTTCTAGCCTTCTTATAGTTGTGTTACCAGTGTTTCTTGATAGCCATAGCCCGGACCTAGTTGTAGCGAAGCGATTAGTGTTAGAAAAGAATCCGGAAAATAAGCGAACCCCTCTGGCGGATCCAAAGACTGCACTCACCAGTGTATTAGGAACTATCATTACCGAGAACGTGAAGACAGAAGAAAGAGATAATGGTCAGAAAAAGGGATGGAAGAGGAGGATTTTGAATGGTTGCATACGTTTTCCAGGGTTATAAACAGGTGGAAATATCTCATGTTATTACATTCGCTCTTCACAGATGCTTCATAGAAAAACTTTAACTGAAACAGATGCCTGAAGACGAATAGCATAGTATTCGATTTCGAACGATATTCGTTAGCAACGTGGTATTAAAGTGGTAAAAACTGGCATTATTTGCACAATTCATTTACAGGAGACAAACGAAGGAAAAAATTGCCCGAAAAGCGGTTTAATTTGAATCGCCTTTTTGTACATTTATACTTCACCCTAACCAAAACTGTGGCAAGGTTAAATTTAGCGCCAATTTCAGGAAAAAGGGTACAAAATCTGAAAAATGAGAAAAGGCAAGGAAAGAGGTGAAACATTGAAAAATGAACAAAACCGGGCCACAGCAGGTGAGAAATTCCGAAAAAATCGGAAAAGGTCTGATGGTATTTGGGAATTTCCGACGGCTTTTCAAAAAACCCTTCACATTGATTATGCCTAGACTTACAAACAAGTTAAAAAAGTGAATAATAATAAGTAACAGTGTATAATAGATAATAAATATTGTCATGCGGAGTAGAACTATATTGTCCGAATATCACCGGATGACACAGTTCGAGTACACTTAATTGCCATTGAATAATCTATAAGAATAGCCAGATTTTATTCAACAGTGCTAGCATTATCCCTGCACTACCACTACGTTTGAGGGAGCAGCAGCTCTAAGCTGCTCATAGTTTTCTGGTAAAGGTCAAATTTAGAACGGAATATGGAGGGTTGTTGGAGGACAAGACTTAAGACTTCTCAGTTTGAAAAATGGACAAGATGCCTAAGCATATCATAGATGAATTCTTTTGAATTACTGAAAATTACTCACAAACTTGAGTTTTCAAAAAGTAACCGATAATAAATTAACGATAGAGCTTTCGGCATTGATCAATCCCAGAGAGATGAGCCATGCCTTCAACTTCATCAAGCACCGCTACTGTAGATTGAATGCACTTCTGGTCTATACTTGCAGTACCTACGAATCTATCTAATCAATGCTTTGCTTTCGAAGACAACGCTGGTGCCAATTTACCGACTCTGGGGGATGAAAGGCCTGGTGAGCCTAGTGTGCGGGATTGAACCAGATTGTGTGTATTTCAGAGCATCTGTAGCCTTTAAACTACACATATCTCAAGAAAATGACCGATAAGAGTCAAAATGTACAATGCGCTGTTTAGTCCACACTCACATTTGTTCCAGTTTAGACTATGTAGATGTTTATTTAACCATTGTAAGAAGAATATTGCACAAAATTGTTCAACGACTAGCCTATTTTCGCCAACACCACCTGTAATGAGGCTACGTTCTGCGATTACGTCTGCTAGTAGACTTTTTTTAAACTTGCAACATGAGTCGTCTTCATACGCTGGTGTGGATCTCAACCCTTATATCATTCGATTCATTATTTTGACTCCGTCATTGACAAAAGTGCCCGAGTTGTCGTGTTCGGCTACTTCTTGAATGTCAGAGATCTCCATCAGATTTCAAGCACAGCAGTGGTCGGCTTCCATGAATGGATACGAAGCTTTTCCCGTACAATTTTAGCATTTTTTTGCACATACCGGAGTGGATAGGTATTGTCGGTACAGGACAGGACCTACCGAGTCAGAGACTATATGTATATCTCGAAAACCTACAACCACCTTTTTCGTAGACACATTATAGTGGCCTATTAATGGCAAGAAATTGTCAACCTACATAAACGAAATAATAAAAAATGTTAGTAATGCTTATTTCGACTCCAAGAGAATTTTCGAACAGCACTCATAAATTATTTTTTTCGATTTTCGTTACTCGACTAGATTTTGCTAGATTTTAATATGGCCCAATAAAGTTAGTAGTTAACAAAACCGGATAAGAATAATCCAGGTAAGAGTATAGCATAGGAGAAATACTCTACTACGGAAAAAATGATCAAGCTCTTTGTTTTATACTGAGAGAGAAGCGTGGAAAAATCACCCAGCTGATCGATAGCGCATAGATTGGGAAGGGAAAGTCTTAAGGCGCGTTGAAATAATCGCTAACATCTGCGCCGTTCAGGTGAACACATGCCGAGTCAAAGAGGATCTGATGAAAAACTCTCGCCTCCTAAAAATCCAGATCAACTGTGACTACAGTTGCTTTGTTCATGAGAAGTTAGAAAGCCTGGATTTCGACCACAAGACAACTGGTTGCGATCAACTGGTAAACAGATGGTTACAGCGCCTTCTCAATCATACCATGTTTTCATGCTGGCTACTGATTGTTCATTGCTAAAATGGCAAACGAGAATGTAAAAGAAAGAATCAAACGGAGTTCTAGCACTATTTTTAACCCCTTCGTGAGAAAGCCGGCGTTCGATACCTGAAGTTGTTTCTTCGATCACTAAAGCTTTTCAGTAGCTCAGAACTTCATAAATGCTTAGAGGAAACTTTGCTCCATCGTATTAATTGTGTATACATTTCTTGTATAGTGTCTCTTAAAATTTAATTATGTTAAAATTGAAACCGTCGAAAATTTGGGAAAAGAACTTAAAGTTTTAAAATTTCCAACTGAAAAGCGACTGCTACAAACGTATGCGATGAGTACACTAGAGAGTACAGTTGTGCCCAACGAGACCACAGTTGTTCTGTCCCTTTCTTATTCGAAATCTGCGTCTTTAAAAGAAAATGTGAAAGAAGTCTTATTCATGAGCTCCAGAAAATACAATCTCAACCTGCTAGAAATCTTGCTAGCACTGCTGCTGCTTGCTAGACTTGCTGCTAGTACATAATGCGCTGCAGATTCCAACGGTTTTGATTAAAATCGATGAAATTCACCTTAAGGTAAGAAATATTGATTCGAATTTGAAAGCAATCATCACTTTTACAACCCGTGACTCCTGTAGGGGTCGAGTCACCAGGTCAGAGTTAAGAGGCTAAATCGTGCTTAAAAAATAATAGGCACGAAATAAAAATTTATAAGCACAATAATGCTGAGGTATTTGTAAAACTATCGACCGCAGGTATTCGAGGTGGGTATCGAGGTGGAACCAGCTATTACCCCTTCCGGTGGCTGACGTGTTCACCGGCACATAATTCGGGTCCTTCCTTTCAGCTTTCTGTCAGCCATATTTTAACCTAGCTGCCTTCAGCAATCACCCGTCAAAGGGATTGATCGAGGGATCAGAAAATAAAAACTTACACACTATGATTTCGACTGCATCTTCAGCTTAACTAGGGTCAATGCCGATTTGTGTTCAGCAGATCATTTCCGTTGACGGACGATTGATGATGATAAAACTTGCTGAGAGAAAGCCAAAGCGAGGGCCTCAGTGTTGCATTGGGTAACACGTGAACCACCGGAAAGGAAAATCGCGAGTTCTAATCTTGCCTGGAGCCCAAGTTTTAAAAATAACTCAGCATCATTGCGGTTGTATTTCACACAATACACTGTCATGGGAAAACAATGCGCGGTAAATAGAAAGTCAGACATAAGAAAAATTTTAAAGATTACATAAGAAACAGCGTAAATTACGACGTGAAAGAAGAGCAACAAATTTGAAAAGAGTGTCTCTAGTAGTGCCTTCGATCTCAACTCAAAAGTGCAAATATACATTTCTCTTGAAACATTTACAACAGAGGTTAGTATAGAGCTTTTATTCGGCTAACGTTTCGATGCCTTCGCCTTAGGTAGAGACGTGTTGATCCGAATCGATGGTCCGCAGGTGGTCGTTGTTACGTAAGCCAAGTAAAAGTTGAAGAGGAAGATTAAAGAAAAATTGGATAAAAAGATTTATTAGGCGAGACTCCGAGAAAGATTACTAATGGCCTGCGAATATTCGACCAGTTTGTTTCGAAATCTCCATCAGTTACAGGAAGGATATTAGAAAGCGGCTGCTATTTGCGTTGGTAGTTTCTCGGATTGCGAGAGTTTTCTGAGATGACAGGCCGAACAGTTGTTGCAAACTGAGCGCCCACAACGAAATGCCCTTTCTTCTGATGACACATCTCGGGTCATTGAAATCTTCGGCGGTTATACCTTTAAATCAATCTGCGAAATATAAATTGCAGCATCTTTTACCGAATACCGAAAAGGGAAGTTCGATGAAAATTTATGCACTATTTCAATGAAATATATGAAGAAGTCCTGCGACAACCGTGCTACCCGAGTTCCCTCCATGAGTTCCATCATTGATTCTAGCACAACCAACAATCTAGCAGCAAAGAAATATACTTGCTTAGATGCTTGCATAATTGAACCTCAGGGAAGGTGGGTGTGGACAATAATTGAAGTTTTTCAGCTTACCGCAACTAATTTATTCGCCACCTGCTCCGCGTTCTATAATTATATGCTTAAGCTATTGAACAGGGAATCCCACAGATTATAATGTTTTATGATAGTACTATGCTCTTTTTCTTTCGATTAATGTCAAGATATAATTTCTGTCGAAAAAAAAACAATTGAGGATGAGAATATGAAAAAATCAACTCACATATAGTACTTTCGTAAGCGCCACATTACGCTTACCATTCAGGAGAAATCAGAGGAAAAAGTGAGGGTGAACAGCGATATGAAAATAGCAAAACTTCTGACTGGTCGCTGATCTAAAGTCTAGTAAAAGTAATAGTTGAAAAGTTCACGGCGAGCCGAGCGTAATCTAATCAGATAGCTGGATAACAGTAAGCACAAAGTAAGCAATAGGGCGTAGAGCACTAAGGAAGACAGGAACATGAAAAAGACCAACACATATTCTTACAAAATAGCCAAGTGAATTCAGAAGTAATTGCATATTGGTCTAACAGGCTAGGGAGACATAAATTATAACAAGTATTCTAGCCAAGTTGCTTTAGGCGCACCACCTACATCATTTGTCGTTCTCGTTAATCATCGTGTGAATCGAGCTGCCACCAGCTCTCCTCCGCCCCGCCTAGCCTCTGAGACACTGGGCTCGCTCTAGGTACTTTTTTGCTACGGAAGAAGCTAGATGAATGTATAAGTGGCTTGCTCGGACTTGGTGTGCTTTTTCAAGAATAAGTGACGCTAGTTTGTCGTCGACCGAAAAATGAGTCGCTAGCCATACGGGATACATACTCTTCACATGTTCTCAAGAGTACCGACGCATTTATGCATTTACGGGGTCACGTAGAAATGGAAGATGCAGAGAATACGAAGCATCTGAAACAAGGATTCTATTCTCTAAAACCAATGCGACTTCCCTCAGTGAGTAGTTCCTAACCAGCTCACAACTCATCAGGGGGATCAGTGGAGTGTTAAACGCAACCGCTATTAAAAATTTAATAACTGCTAAAATATCAGTATAGCAGAACTTCTTCTACAGTCTGAAAGGCGAGTTCTTTGGAGAGGTTATTTACAACGTATTTCATTCGGGAATTCATAAACCTTAATAACACTTAATTTCAGGAAGCAATTAGGTGCTGTAGCCTCAATCGAAAACGAAAGAAAGTGTACTAATATAATATAATGGCGTTTGTGGGGCAGTGGTCGGAGACACCCTGTGTCGCACACTTGGAATCGGTCCCTGCGCCCGTGGCTCACCCAGCCTTCCATCCCTACGGAGTCGGCAAATCGGTACTAGATTTGTCTGGGAGGATAGTAGCACTGGCTAGATACATCGGTAGACCACCGCGAGTCAATGTAAAGGCTAGATGTGCATTCAATCACCTCCAAACGATACTTGATGAAGTCGAATGTATGAATGCATTCCTAAGAAATTGATCAAAAACGAATGCATCCCTAAGAGATTGATCAACGCTGAGAGCTTTATCGCTTTTTTAGACAAAATACAGTTGCACTTTGCTTCCACAGGACCCAAATCATGTAAGAATTTTTCCTTCTTATATGTATGATGCAGCAGCCTATGTAAGTAATATCTCTAGTCCTTATTTAACCTCTCACAACTTTAAATCGCACCTTGAACTAATCTAGAGATTGTATTAAGACGTAATAAACGATTAAAGGATAAGAGAATAAGCAATCGCTGATCAGTGCTTAAGGACGTACCGCACATTTGGCTTCATAAAGCATCATTAGAGGTGACTGAATGCACATCTGACCTGTCCAGTGACTCGTGGTGGCCCGACGGTGTATGAGGTCACTGCTGCTATCTTCCCACACAGTTCCAGCGCTAGTATGCCGAACCCTGACAACTGGAAGGCTTGGTGAGCTTGGAGGTGGGATCGTAGCACCGTCTACGTGTATATTACAGAACACCACTAACCAGTGCGCTAGAAAACCGAATTAGACAATTATATCGCTTAATTATTATATCATGTCGCGCAGTAATACTCGCGTGATCGCTGGTTCGACTCCACACAATGTCAAGCTTCCGAAATCTGCTATAATTAGTGCCAGGCTTGCCTGTGAAAACCTCTCTCCAATCGACGAAGGTCACATTGGCCCGTGTTGAAGGCCGGGGAACTTCCTAGAATGACTATTCCACGGGTCCATGAACACTCGACTCAATCAGATTTAACGACATTCATAATGAAGAGGAATTGCTCAGCTGGGGAATGAGCCTACATGTAAATTCGAAGAAGTTCTCAAGTGATAGACGTCAAGAAACGAATCGGATGCAAAAAATGCTCGTATTACCAGAATACAAAAGGTCGGTTCAGGTAAAAATGAAAAAAGCCTGATTGAGAGGTTTCGCGTTGGTTTCCTCAGTTCTACGAAAGGTAGGAATATTCTGAGTATTCTGCTGATATAAAATGTTAGAATTTTCTCTTAACGTCTGTCAACTAGCATATCCAATGACTGGCCTTCATAAAGTTGGCTTTTTTATTATTTATTTTACATTAACCGTCCTCACATCTACCGTGTGGATTTCAGCACTTCTTTTATTCAAATCGTTTTCCTCCCACTCACCGCCCACAGTGGTCTGCGAACATTCCGCGTGTTTCTGCTACTGCTTGAGGATTTCGTCCTTGTATGTTGTTGAATGCTGGTCGAGACGATTCGCCTTACAATCAAGAAGACAACCGAACTAAGGTCTTCCTACGTGGATTGGACGAGAGCGTTGGGATGGGGTCGAAGCGGCACTTCGCTTCCTGATGGACTACATCATTAATCACTCCTTGCTTGCACCGAAGTCAGCGTATGTCCACCAAATCAATATGTAACTTGTTAGAAGTAAAAACCATCTCAGCCGTATGAAAATATCAGACACCTGTACCAGCATTTTATGGAAGTGCAATACATAATTGATCTTGCTGGAACGATCACTATGTTGATGATAAGAAAAGAAAACGGTCCGTACAAGAAGAAGAAATTTTCTTCAAACGATTGAAGGAAAAAAAACTGCTACGAAACAAATAGCGAGACTGCCAGGCACATTTGACAGAGTGTCGATATCTTCGATAATTCGGCCATCAAGCTGGAAAGTACAACCATAAAGGTTGAGTGCGCAGTAGCTACGAGAAAAGAGAACTAACATTGAAAGAAAAAGGAGCTGGTAAGAGTGTAACGTGAGAAAGCAATAGCCAATGAGTTAAAGGAATTTTAGAGGCGCTTTTCATAAGAGGAGTGGAGTCGATACGAAAGAGTAACGTGAAAAAAGCAGACAACAAAGCGTGCGAAGGCATGGGAAATTGCTTTGAGCAATGGATAATAGCAATGCTCTCACGGATCATTTTTCTTTCTGAGCGTTCCAATGGAATAGACGAGCTCGCTTACTTCTACCTAAGAAAACCCCAGTCGGCTTTATACTTTTTGTTTCTCCAGCTTGTATAACGCTGGTAAACGCCTCTTGTGCTTTTGCATGGATTACTGACCATTTTGCTTAAGAATAACGCGTGCTATTGAAAAATTACCGAATGGAAAATAGCGTGGATTGTTATTACTAAGAGGAAAGTTCAAAATGAATTCTCGACTAAAGCTTCTTAGCACCTGCTCGCGTGCGGAATGGGAATGTGCGTTGCCGCAGTAACCCGTCAGAATGATACATGACTACAATGTCTCAATAGATCAGATAGTTTACGCGAATCTCAATCTCATGAAAGCTTTCAAGACGCTTCAAATCCGAATGAGAATTTACATTTAAGTCGGTGTCGCCTTCTCGACTTCACTTTCGAGGTCCAGCGATCCAGTGAAGCCTCCAAAGTAGACTACCACCCTTCCAAGCTTTTAAAGGATCTCATTTACGAGAATAGTCTTAGTGAGAATGTCGATTGAACTACATTGTAGCGATCTCGATCTTTCACAATCGGTCACGGATTACGATCATTGTTTCAAAATATTCTTTTCCTTGCACTCGTCAAAGATTGACCACAGCAGACCATGAACATTAGATGATAATGTTCAAACGAATTTTCGATATAAAACGTCCAACAAATAGAAGGATCTGGATTGCATCGTTCGTCAGAGTGCAGGTTTGAGACATGATTAATGCTTACGTGACAATTCAACTTCGAATGGTGCCAACCGATGAATTCGAGAGAATCCAATGCATCTGTGAAGTAGAGTCCTACCGTGAGGTATAGATGTAATATTTGCAATGAAAAATCGATAGTTGGTGGACAACGAGTCCAAGATGAAATGGGAAGTACAAACAGATACGCCTGATCGGAAAGATAACACTTAAAAAGATCTGTTCAATTACTGCTGTATACGATCTTCCCAGAATGCCCAGATCCACCTCATCCACCAATTTACAACGCAAAGATCATAAGCCAGTTGCATCGCGTATCTCAGAGGTGCTTTCAGACTTGCAGATAAAGCCATGCCAGGAAGTAACGATGTAACAGCCACTACAGCTGAAATTACAGCCAAAGATGTCGGAATAGACAGGAATTCGACTGCGACTTTTTAAGCATCGTTCGTCAGAGTGCACACGTTTTCAATGACATCACGCTTTGCCCTCGCTAAAGGGATGCCGACGAAATAGTATTCGACTTATAACACATTGTTTTCTTGATGAGATAAAGCAAGGTTGTAAACAGCAAGATCCATTCAATACAGTAATGGCTGGTGTTTCGGCGATTTCGCCTTCTTCAGAGCCTGGATGAGTCAAACTGACACGCAGCCCAATCAGTCAAACACTACCATAAGGTCAGCAGACAAAACTTAACACCTAAATGTTTATTACAACCAACTCATGCAAATAACACAACGACAACCAGCATTTACGTGTGTTACAATGAATACTTATGTTCTAAGTTATGTCTGTTGAGGTTATGAGTGTTTTCCTGAATGAAATCTTGTGTCAACATGACTTTTCCAGGTTCTGAAGAAAGAGGAACCGCCGAAGCGTCAGCCAGTACTACATCTAATAAATCTCGCCGTTTACAGCTTCGCGTTTGCTCATCAAGAAAACAATGTTTTATTGATCAATTCCAAGGTTAAGAGAAAATCGATCCTGGGAATTCCTGTATGAAGTACCAGCGATATACTTGATTTTTCAAAAGCACACCACTTCAACAGCATGAGAGTCAAAACCATAGAATTGAAGCAACAAGTTATCCTAGAAGCTTCGAGAGTATCCGATACCAACGCGTATTTGGACTTCATCACTTCTGTGCTTTAAACCGTTCTCGTAGTGAAAACTGACGAAATTTAGGAGTATATCGAAAGTCCATGAATTTATTTCGTAAGTGAAGTGAAATGAACGATGAAGCAATTGCTTCCACGGCAATTGCTTGAACAGCTTCGTACTCTCAAAACGGAAAGGATAAGCAAGCTTCAGTTATGGAGAAAAAGGCATTTTAAGAAGGTAGGAAGGCCGTCTACGGGTTGATTAGCAACACCAATAAAATTGGATTACCACAACAGAATGATGCCAAATAAGCGACTTTCCAGGAATGAATGCGGAAAATGTTCTCTGGTTAATCAAAGAATCAAAACTCCTTACGTGGTCGGCCATTTTTACTGAAAAGCACCATTTCTTCGAAGCGGAACTATTGAGCACATCCCACGACCGACTTTCTCTTAACCTCGGAACTGATCAATAATTCATTGTTTTTCTTGATGAGCGAATATGAAGCTGTTATTAGAGTATTCTTTAATACACAGCAGCTGACGTTTCGGTGGTTTAGCCTTCTTCAGAGCCTGGAAGGGTTAAACTGACAAGCAGTCCACTCAGTTAAACACTATCATAACCTCCTCAGAAAAAGCAATACATTAGTGAATAATAGCACAGTTAAAAGCTTCGTTTAAGCACGCACCGCTTTGCTGTTCTTAAGTGCTCTGGTTGTTATTGAAGACCAGTCGCATGGAGTCGTACATGAATGAGAAACGTGTGTGTGGGTGTATCGGTTCAGAAAGTCGGTCTGACATATGACGTGAGATCACACGTGATCACAAGACACTCCACCTTGCAGTTCATTTTTGAATTTTTGGAGTTCATCCAAAACGCTTTGAAACTTTTACGCTCTGGACATTTAAATTCCTGTGCGACGATGGTAACTTCCAGTTCAACATATTCTTCGTTATGTTTGTGAGTCCTATGCGCATCCAGTGGAGGGAGTGTCTTCTTTAACTTGACACTTGATGTTTAGGTATTTTTTAGGTTTCGCACACTTCACAAGAGATCAGGTACATCGTACCCGAATTCGTGCAGCAAGCGTCTCCACCGTTAGGACATATTATGCAATTTTGTATTGTATATAGACGGTCACACAAACGGTCGCGAAGTAGCTGGAGTCTTTGAGTGGTTTTATTCCAACCACTGCTAAAAGTGCTTAAAGGAAGCTGTTCTCTGTGCTATTACTCATTTCTATATCGCTTTTACTTCTGAGGTTATGATAGTGTTTGACCGAGTGGATTGCTTGTCAGTTTGACCTTTCCAGGCTCTGAAGAAGGCGAAACCACCGAAACGTCAGCAACTTTGTATTAATGAATGGTTTGTTGACAACTTTATATTTGCTCATCAAGAAAAAACACTGAATTATTGAGCAAATTTTGATGTCCAAAAACAAATTTCGCCCATGACATTACTGCACTGGTAAGCTAACACATGGTTGTTACAGAAGTTCTATTGTTGCTAACGTTTCGGTGCCTTCGGCTTCTTGAGAGCTACAGTGTTCGTCTCTACTCGGATTCGACTCGATTCGATTCGATTCGATTCGATTCGATTCGATTCGATTCGACTCGATGCGACTACGAACATCCACAATGCAAAAAACAACTGTTGTTGACACTACCGCCAAGATGTTAGCCACAATAAAAATTGTATAGGAAACTCGCGCTAACTTATCAATACAACAAAATATTGACTAATCATGGCGAGCTTAAATGAAAGTCGGTTGTCAAAAGGAAGTTTTTCTCGCTTGAAATAACTAGCACACAAATACGAGAATCAGAATAAACCCGTTATCATGTTCTACTAAATCAGCTTGTAACTATACAGTGATGGAAATTTTAACAAACAGCTAGAATGTCACCAAGGATTATAGAACTCCTCACATTCACATCCGTTCGGATTGAAGTGATCACGATTATTGAGCTAACTAGTGCGTTTCTTTGTTATAAATGATGCATCTGGATTCTGTTTAAATATGATGTACGTAGAACTTTTTTCTTAGCAAAGCACTTGTCATATACAGATTCGAGCGATTTCCTCAGCACTCTCACGCACTCACAGCATCGCCATCGTGTCCAGGCTGGCGCTACGCGTCTTGTCGCTTGGCGTCCCGTGGTGCGAGAGTCGACTGGCCCGGCTATGGTGGTTCGGCTGCTGGTACTTTTCGGGATGCACGTGCAGTACTTGCTCGAGGCGTCTGAATATAAAGAACTGTATCAAATATCAGAGTTCGACAGTGGTACCTTCGTTAAGACTCTTGAAGGCGTTTGTAAGCAAACTGACTTTTTCGCCGACTACCGATAGTTTTTCGATAACTAGAGTACGGAAGGGAATACCTGACTCATTTATAAAATAGACTCGTCTTTTTTTTCCTCTGTTATAAAAGTCCACATACTTTTTCCAATACTTCCTTTAAACTTATGTTTGGTTAGATTTACTGTTGCTACTAATTATTACCTATTATTATTAGTTTATTTATTGGCTTTTCTAAATTTATTTGACTAATTCACCATGTTTGCTTATTATTTATCGCCACGTTCGGTTTAAATTAAGCTTAGAAAAGTTAAAAAATTAAAAGCGAAAATTAAATTGCTATAAGTGCAGTCACAGCAGAAGCCGAAAACATGTAGAATGAACTACTGGGAACGTCACCATGTCTGCTGAACGAAATCCGGTTTGCTATGCTCCAGAAAATTAGAACATCATCCTGACACAAATAAGAAAATTATATCTTCCTGGCAAAGACCCCAGATTCTATTGGATTAAATGAGTGAAGTTTATAAGGAGCTGAAAAATTCCATGTTCAGTGAACATGGAAGGACACGCATAGTGTGGTGGTGAACAAATTAACCCGTGGAAAGAGTAATAACGAGGTTCGATTTCGCCGCAGAAACCTGCGGCCCAGAGTTTTGCGAACACCTCAGGACCATTGTGGTTGTATTCTCACTAAGTGTTCAAAAGCTAAATCATTTTTTGGCCATCTTCGTGTTATATATGGCTTTGAAGAACACAAATTTACTAGACACTTACTCTAGAGACGAAAATCTCCTACAGGAAACTTTCAAAAGTTCATGGCTATCATCCTAACTCAAATTTGAAACGTTAACGATTTTCTCTTCAAAAAAAGATGAGAATTTTTCATCATAAAAGAAATAAAACGCAACTAAGACTCAGTCATACGAAAAGCAAACTTTACGAAGTCACATCGAACAATCAGTTTTAGATTTTTTTTCTTGGTATTCTGGGAGGTCTCTCAACGAATTACCGCCTCATCGTGGCTGGGAGGTGTTCCTGGGTTTTACTGCAATGTAAAGCAGGGGGATTCATTCTCCCGGCGAGACCACCCAAGCTGGGAAGGAGTCCAGCGTTTCCATCAGGAAGCCCAGCTTAGAGTGAACCGATATCACGATCCACCACCGTGCTGGTATCAAACTAGTCGTATGGTGCAAATCTCGCTCTGATCCACTAGAGCGGCCACTGACTGTGGTGATGAAGACCTGGGGCAGATTTTCGCCAAGCTGACCTCGGGATTCCAGGGAACCACAATGGCTAAGCCAGTAAACCTCCGAGGAATGGAAAAGTGCTGGGACCCGCACGACCAGTGAAGACAGGCCATCCAAGTGTCCGATTGAGTAAGTATTCTAGGAAGAAAAATAGATAATCTCTTTATGATCTACAAGTTTTTCTCGATGGATTAAGACAGAACATTGCGATCATATTATATACAGCATTACAAAATAGCACAAAAAACTTAATCTATCATTGTTCGATATTCTAATAAAAAAGTTTTAAAATTAAGTCCTGCTATTTTCATGTCGGAACTGCAACACATGGAAGAGATATTGTAGACAAAGTTGGTTTCGTCAATGCAAATTCACTCATACCTTTTTTGCCTTTAAATTAGTAACGTTAGGGTTTTTAATGATGGGACAGATTGTAACACGCGCTCACGCACATTCTGTTGCCCAGTTAACCCTACAGCACACTGATCAGCATGCCCTTCAAGTGTTCTCGACGGTCATTGACAAGCGAACTCGTCAACGTAGGCGAAAAGCCGTCCTGCTCATCAGCTGGTTCGAAACCCATCGTGTAGGCCAATTATACATCAACTGCCGTGACGAATACAGCAACATATTAAAACATGTGTGTTATGACGAATAGGAACCAAAGCGACCAACTTGGCAAGATTTTTCTTTCATCTGTGAAGGGTTTTTCAAGTTTTCCAAGGAATTTTGCTTAATACTTGGTCTGCTCCTTATTACCAAATGTCTTGTGACTAAAACTGTTATCGTAAAACATGTTCCTTTTTAGTACTACTAATACTATCAAGAGGAAGTTGCTTGGAGATTGTGTCTGGGAGCGACGTTCAACGCAAAACCAGATGTCTAACTGGGAACTATGATATGTTTTCATTTAGGCTAGTTACCAAACGTTTATGATATTTAGACGAGGGACGCACAACCAATGCAGACATTTGTGATGGCAATGCAACTGGTAGGAAACAACAGCTGTGTTTCTGCACATAATGACGGATCAAGGGCGCAGATAGCGCAGTAGTTAGACGTGTCTTGCAATATAGACGTGATCATTGGTTAAATCTCGCTCTCCGGGGCCACCAGTCCTTGCATTCCCACGGGGCCGACAAATCAATAACGGCCTTCTCAGGGAAGATGGCAGTAGTAGTGAATTAACACATCGGTAAACGACCGCAAGGCATTGGGTAGAGCAGAGAAGGTGTATTCAGTCATCTTTAACTACGTGAAATCGAATGCATGGAGCATAGAGATCGAGCAAGGCGGACAGCATCTTATATAAGTTCCATGATGAATTAGACGATCTCATCGCTAATAATGGACGTTCGCAGCTTATGCTGAAGAAACACTATTACGAAAGATGGCGGAAGATTAGCTTCTTCTATCTAATGCACATGATATTTGTTAATGGAGTTCAGTGCGTTCAATCTTTCATAGTGAATATTGGCATCGCTATGGCTACATGAAAGCAGTTCTATCTTCGTTTTCATGGATGAAATATTAGTGCAACGTTTTTAAAGGCTATATTTGGAGCTCTTTTGTAGCTCTACGACGATTGTTTGACGTTTACCTCATGGTTTTGAGCTGCTTGACAAATCTACTAGTAGCTAAGTAAGTGCCCAGCTTATAAGTACTCCTTCTTCTTTGTTCAGCGCGTAATAAAATTCGCGTAGCCATAATCCTGATGGAAATCACTGACTCGATAGCTGAGCTTTTAAAACTGAGATTAGGAATCAGCAATAAATGTTCCCTGTAGAATCTCTTGCCTGTTCCATCATGAGGGTTTAAAACAAGGAAGAGCTTGAATTTAGTAGCATTTAAACGTGACGAAACAATGGCTTATAATGGTTTAAGTAACAGCTCTGGAATCTACCTCATATATGGTAAATGTTTAGAGGGTTTTTGTGCCCCTAACATGGAAAAATTATGGTGAACTAATTATGCTTAAGAATGGCAAAGCTAATCTTCCCATTTTCTTAAAAATTCAATTTCCTATTGGGCAGGAAAACTTTCTACTCAACGGTTCGTCAAGTGATTATCAGAAACTACAGAATAAGCTGATGAGTAAGGAAGGTTAATACTTGGCCTTATATTTTAGAGAAAACTCTTTGAACATTAGAAGCTACCAGTTGTTAATCGCTTTGTCAAAGCTTCATCTGGTTGATAAAAATGTAATGCGGCCTCCACGATCCTGCCTAATGACGGATCATCTATATATTAGCATGCTAAAAGCCCTTTCTTCTCCGATAGTAGAAAGCCCGTGACAAACTTGCGGAGAAGCATTATGCTCGTTATTCTCTTTGGATGAGAGATTTCTTTTGGAATGAAATCCGAGAACGTTAACATTCGGAAGCGTGATGGACTCACAGATACGCAACAACAAATGCGGAAATCTTCTAACCCATCCATTCCTCTTTCACTTTTACTTACTCGAACAACAGGCATCGCTGTGCATAAAGCTTTCGCAGCACTGGACACTCTAAAGTAGCAATAATTTTCGATTTACAACAACCATATGTGCCAAAATTTCTGCTTAGGTAAAAACTGAACAAGCGTGCTGAAAAAACGCCGTCTCCTAGACAATTTTAGTTCGAAGTGTTCTGATGGATAAATATTCAAATTTTCAGCGATTCCCACACTTCACTACAAGAATCCAGTGTCGCAGTCTAACCACTACTGAGCTACTCTCAGCAGAATGGCGGCCTAAATTGCTCCGATTTACTTCCGTTTCGAGAGCAACCTTTAGGTTTCACTTAGTGCAATATCCTACCTGTACACTGAGATCACATATGAATAGTAGACTTTTGTTGGAGCCTTAACAGCTTTTAAGTGCAAACATAAAAATCTTCCGATCACAAACGCAAGCAAAACCTGCTAGGCCATATAATATTATAATTTAGTGACGTCCTGTACTTGGTCTATCCACGCATCTTAAGGAAAAAGCTATCAATGAATGACGAGCTACGAACCGAGTAGGATCCTTTCGTGAAGCTGATTCTTCGGCTACTGGGCATCCTACCTAAATCTGAGCTCGAGAGGTGACAAGAAAAATGCTTCGTTATATTGAACTACAAGTAGAAAAATCTTTGACACCACTTGAGATGTAAAAGGTTTGTCTCGGAAAGGAAGCTCACCATTTTGTTAAACCAGAACTAAATCAGTGCTAAATTCCGAAAATTTGAAATTATGGAAAGTTCTACGGACATTCTTGTGTAAGATTCGGCTGTTCTACTGGATTATTTACCTGAGGTAATGGAACGGATTTTTAAGAAAATTTGTTACTAAAAGAATAGGAAAATAAGTCGATAACTAACAATGAAGATAAACTGAAAAAAAATACTTCCAGTCCCTTAAATGGATTTATTGTATGTCGCTGCTAAAATTTACAAAAAGGCAGGACCCTTCATAATGCAATGTGAAGTATCGTGATAAGTGATGGGTATTAAAGCAAATCTAACGCACCTGACGATGGAATCGAGCATCTGTCTGGTGTGTATGCAAGGCGGCTGGCAACGCCCATGGCCGTAACCAATGGAGTAATGGAAGCTGCCCAGGAATCAACTAATAAAATTTACTTATGACCAGAACATTCAACGTGCGTAGAAGAATTTATTTTCTACCACAGTTCGCTCAATGATCGAAACATATTCCACATGGACGATGGAGTAGAATAATATAAGACTTCAGAGCTACAGCATAATAAGAGATTAATTCCAAGTTCGCAGTCAGCCCTGTGAAGAAGGTATTTACACAGACAATATTCCGTAATTTTAAAATTGCCAGAAGCAATCCACTACCAATTTTAGCCGCTCGGTTTATTCCGCACGAAGTGATGAGTTGCAGCTTTTTTCACAAGCGTTTTTACAAGTGGAAACTGAAAAGAATTGTTTCCATAGTAAGTATGAAGAGTATAGACTTTCCCTAAAAATCTACAATCCTGTACCAAAATCCTAGGAAGCTAGAGGCTTAGGAGATAACTGTAATCAGAATAATAGACATAGCAACTTTGATAACTAGTCCTTCTTCATTATAAGGTGAGATAAATTAACACTAAAAAAATTACAGCTCGTGACTTCTGATTTTTCCACGTTTGTAAGGTTTTCCGCTGGCGCGATAGAGATAAGGAACTGTACGTCCTCTAGTGAATTCTCGAAGTTTGGTGGAAGTCAATTAGGCAATTCTGCTCAGAGTCGGATCCACCTTTGCTAGTAGAAGGTAGAAGCCCATGGTTTGCTTGGATATAAATTCATAGCAATATTATGCTGTTGAAACAGAGACAATTGAACACTTATAGATGTTTTACGAACGAAGATGAATAATAATAGATATATTCGCATTCAATACTAAAATGAATAATTTCTGGAAAAATGAACGTACAATTGGCCTGAAAGCACATTTGGCCTAAGAATACACAAGTTAGTGTTTCCATCCTTCCTGAGAAGTCTGGTACCAACTTTACAATGTTGCAGTGAAGCGGCCTTATTAGTCTTGAGAATGAGATCGAACCAATGGCCAGCCGAAAGAACACGCAAAATGGTCGAAGACGTTCCTGGATGACGAATGCAAGGAAAACGAAACGAATGCAAGAAATGATGGAATCCATGCATCAGGTGTTGTGAAGAGTCGTGTGAAGCAAATAAATGATTAATACCATAATAAAAACCTAGCAAAAACGATAAGTGATGAATTTCCAGCTAAGGCTGGGTAATTCTGCATTTGTAGCACCATAGCACCATGAGTTTGAGAATTCGCTTGTGGATTAGCCCATTACCAGTGCTATATTTCATCCTCTTTTTAATTCAAAAGAACGCGTTCTAAAACAGAAATAATGTTCGGACTGCTTTCTCCCTCACTATCAAATATCGTCATCTACTTTATATCATCTAACTGATACGAATAATGAGCACCACTTCTGTCCGTCTCTGATCCCAACCGTATCTATCGCATTCTTAAAGGGAATGATAGCAGGTAAGAGAACTGCAGTCATTCGTAGGTGCCATTTAGCAAACGAACTCTTCCTAATATCTATAAGAAATATTTCGAAGCGCATTTAGAATTTGTCTGATAATTTATTTATCAGCTCTTTTTCTTTCCGCTTACTTAGCTGCATTTACGCTCCAATAACGTACATAACACTGTAACGAAGGTATATTTCCAATTGTTAAAACAGGAACAAAATACACTAGCGGTCTCCATGAAGAAGTGTTGTTATTATCCTTGCATGGGATCGAGAAAGCGCGGATCGCTGAATAAACGAAATCACCTTTAGAATTAGGAAATAATGAATGACCTTATTTCATCGAGTCCAGCAAATGGCCATAAAAGGCTCAGAAGCTCTGCCCTCAAGAGACAAAATGCATTTACATGCGATTTTTAGCTTTAGACAAGCAAATCGATATAAGTGAAAGAGGGGAGCTAAAACTTCTAAAAATCGAAAAAAAATGTCGTTTACGTGTGATAGAAGGATAAAGGATAAAGTTCTCATCGTAGATCATGCTCCATGCACTCGACTTCATTAAGCATCGCTTGGAGGTGATTGAATGCATATCTGGCCTTCACAATGAATCGCGGTGGCCTACCGATGCCTATCGAACCATTGTTGCTGCCCTCCCATACAAGTCTGATACCAAATTGCCGAACCCCGGAGGGATGGAAGACTTGCTCGGCCATGGGCGCGGGAATCAACGTTGCAGGGCGCCTCCGACCACTGCGCCACACGGTCCCTTGGCTGGTTTACGGATGGCAGCCGTTATTATTGTGTTCAGGAAAAAAAATTTCGAAAGTAAGGGAAAAGATGCATTTCTTGGGAGATAACTAACAATCCATTTATAAACTTCGACGAGATAAAATCATTCAGCTTTTCCTTTCTCTATGGCACATCACCGATGCAGACGGTTTCCATGAGAGAAAAATTTTAATGCGTTTCTCATAGAATTGGAAACAGAGAGAAGCATTAGATTTTCTTATTAATCGTATCGTTTTATGGGAACGCGATGAATACCCAACGACGAGGGCCTGTGACAAAAAGCAGGAGAGGGTTAACTGCACAGGATCGATTTGCGGTCTTGACACTCTGCAGGACTATTAGGAAAGGACTAAACGCGATGGATGGCAACCATCACAAGCATTCATCAGTTATTTTCACGAAGTGGTACCTATTTGTCACTATGTTACCTATGATATAAAGAATTCGACTTAGTGCAGTGGTGTTAAAAACAAACTAACTCAAATAGTTGTCTAAATTTTAACGTTATGTTTTTGTGAGTGTGAAAAAACGTCTAAAAACTGCTCGTTCCTTAGGTCTCGTTTTCATACCAAACAGCTGAATCACTGGGAGAATTCCAAGCACTCGGAGCCACATCGGAGATCTTGTCTTAAAGATTATTAGTGAAAGAACATGTATTGAGTAGCCATATTGAGCTTAGAGTAAGGTCGGTTTTGAACTATTGTTACACTATGTGCTCACTGATGATGATACCCCCATGGAGCGAAGTAATATTGTCGTGAGCTGACCCTCATTTAACATCGGTGTTAATGATCAACGTGCCATATTTCATCGATCATCGCCTCTGATGATGACGAAAACGTCGAAACATTAGCCAAATAAATATTTGATGACAATGACAACCACGTGTTAGCTCATCAGTAAAACACTATACCTACTTCGATTGTCCAGAAAAAACAAGTTATTACCAGCGGATAACCACTGTCAACAACAAGCTTCCTGTATAAAAGTGCACCGCCTGGTGAGGCGACCTCATTCCAGTGGTGCTCCTCTGAAAAAGATTCGACTGGATACGACGACGAAGACACCACATCGAGGACACGAACGATTGTGGAACATTGACTCGGATCATCGGTTCTGAGGAAGGGGAAGATATCGAATAAAGCTGTTTCTATCAATTTCGTGTTATCTTGTGAATGATAGAATACAACGGAGGTCAATAGCTTGATGGATTGTTAAGCTAATATGAGTCTGGTAAAGAGATTTATTCGGTTAACGTTCCGTTTTAGTCTTCGTTAGAGTCGATTATCCGCGATGATGATCCACAGTCGTTCGTTCTCGCGTTGTTAGTCCCCGCAGTCGTATCGGGTCAGATCTTCTTCAATGGAGCACCTCTTGAATGAGGTAGTCTCGCGCGGCAACAAGCGCTCTTTTATACAGAACGGATATTGTTGATACGATTACCCGTTGATAATAGTTTGTCTTTCAACGGATAGTCCATCCTGCAGCAATCAGTATTATGCAGCTATCCGCATCCGTTCTGTTAGCTAGCACTTAGCGAACACCAAAGCAACAATTTTTAAAACGACCGTAATTTAACCTCGGTAGTAATAATTAGTACCTTCTTGGACATCGGAGATCGGTCGCAATGGTAAAGCTAAACTACAGATATTATTGTTACGTTGGGTAGTAGAGCGAACAGAGCGGACGCGGATAGCTCAGGGGTCATGGTGTTTATCAACAACGGGAAGGTCCTACTTCAACCACGCCCTAAGCATAAGAACCCTTTCATGCGCTCGAGGTCAAAAAATTGGTGAAATGGTACAAAACTTGTCTGGAATCAATTGACTCCGTCAGATCCACGAAAGTCGGTGACTGCCTGTGATGATGACCCCGGAACGCTCTAGCACGATATCGCAGAGGAGAATCGCTACGATTGCAAAAGATTCATAAAGAAAATCGAAAATCCTTGGAATCTTGCAGCCGAGCCTACACGCAAAAATCCAAACGCCGTCGTGAACCACTCATGTGAGAAAATGAATCAAATGCGAAAGTGCAGGGATCCCAATAGTAAATGTGATTCTGGGCTCTGTACAAAAGTAAAAGCGAATTTGCTTTCAGCAAGTTTATGAATATGTGCCCTTTGGATAAAGCGGAATATCCTCTGTAGCAACTCTGCCTCACAAATTTACCTAAAATTTGGTTGGAAAATGCTCTGCAACATCTTCCTCCATTATAAAATCTACATATTTCAAACGTTTCAGAAGATCGCCATTCACTTGTGAAACCATGGCTTTTTTCTTTTCATGCTCCTTTACTCTAAGTCATGATTCCTTGTAGTAGAATTGAGCTGTAGGGCTCCCTGGCACGAATCACTCTGGAGTTGGTTTCCTCACACGGTGACTAATTCTGCCATACCATAAAACTATAACGAACACAACCAATCTCAATCGGATGGAAGATGCGCACCGTCCCCGATCACGTATTGAAGCTATTATTTATTCGCGACCTTCCAAGAAAATGCTGTATCATTACATTCATTACACTGGAAGTTTAATCACCCATCAATCTGTGACTTTTAAAAACAAATCATTCTATGGCCTGAAACCACTGATGGTGAATACAGCACGTTTAGTGCTTTATTAGCAGGATAATTAGAATTCGCTAGAAGTTGTACCCCATCTAAATTCCAAGTCCGTCTAAGTTTAAAAATATTTCAACTGCATTTGCTTCAAAAGCTTTTATGTTTTAAAATGGAACATCATTAGACATAATCTGCTCGAGACTGAGGTAAAGGCTAATCAAGTGCCAAGTTGTTTCGCCCTAATGGAAAAATTTCATATAAGCTGCTCTATAAAGTAAAGAAAACTTAAAGCTAAAAATAACCATGCTTTGTTTAAAAAATTATTTGGTCGCAAAAACCGGTGATAAATATGTCGGCTGAATTTTCGAAAAAAATATTTCTAACGAGGAATCCATATCGATCGATATTTGAAGCCATTGATTATCTCCTGTGATCAACTAAGACGATTCGTCTACTAACAATGAATAACAACGTTTCGATTGCTGAAAAAGAGAACAACACATTTATAATCCAACGCTGAGGTTAATAGAAAGTCGATCTTGGAAACTGTTAAGGCAATTCAAGTTCCGTGCAAGGTTTTTATATATTGCCTAATTTACTTCAGACAATTACAGTGCACGCTCGACGAAGAGCAACTTTAGACGGGAACTTTGTAGTTGCCATAAAACAGAATCGTATTTGAAATAAGTTTAGGAGGGCATGTCCAAATCTTGTAGGCAACTTTTTATGCAAAGGTGAAATGAATTCTGTTTAATTGCGAAGCCAATGCCAGCAGCTCTTTCTTGCTCGTTGATGTAGTAGAATTGAGATGTTCGGTTTTCTATTCGTATGAACCATATCGAATCTTTATTTTTGACAACTTCTACTCGCTGATTCGTATTTTCCATTAATCACTAGATCATCAATTGATCCTGGCATTCCACAACAAACACGATTAATTTAAACTGTATGTTAAGCGCATACCGTCTTGTAGAACGAAAAGATCATTCTTTCATTCCTATATAACCTTATTTCATCGATCGCAGACTTCGCAGTGATTTTCTGAGAAGATTTTCTTTCTTGGTTTTATGCAGTTGTTTAGTTATCCAAGTTTGAAATAAACGTTTTTTCTCGTGGAGACATCATAGATCCTCTATGTAAGCATAGATGAGAGGAGCTAACTCCCTGTCTTCATTGTCGGTCTTTACATTCGTTGGCAACTTGAGATACTACTTACTACAACTTGTGTAGTCGAACCGAATTTCTTTCAGCAGAAAGTAACCTAAGCTCTTAAGGCATAGACTTTGTTTTGTTAATAGCTTTGTCATCCAGCCAAAGAAATTTGTTATCTACAGCGGATGGAGTAAATGGAACTTACTGTGGACAAAACAGACGCATGTGTAAACACTTCCGTTACTAATGGACCAATGAACCAATCACAATTTTAACCAACTGTATCGCTAACGGAAAAAAACACTATGCTCCATCACAAATGTAGAGTAGGTTAATAAATTTTACAAATGCAATTTCAGGAATTAAATGGACCGAAGTGAACCTATTCTCTTCCAAAAACAAGCTATGTTTTTAAACAGGTAAAGAAAGCCACGCCAATTTTTTGGAAGAATTTGTGAAATTTCTAATTATTTAACAGAATTCGAAGCTTTCGAAGCTGTTGGAATTGTAGAGGTCTGACAAGGAACAGACAATGCCGACAATATTATCTTTAACCCATTCCGCCGCGTGGTGACCCTACAGTGTACGTAGCGATCTGGTCTAAATGATTTTATGGACACCACAGTCTTCACAATGAGTTTATTGGGTTCTTGAATTTGATATCGGACTATGTTTACTTATTAAATCGCTAATCGGAAATAAATTAAAATAGTACGAGTAGACCAGGAAAGCCATTTTATAAATTTAATTATTTACAGAAAACTTTTTCCCAGAAAGGTTATTGGCTGGTAATTGGACTAATAGTGAGCTGTATTATGGAATTTTACGGTATAAAAAACGAAGAAATAGAGTGCACATAAACTGGAAAACGCTTGCAGTTGCAGACAGCAGTGCATTCACATAATGGACCATAGCAACAAATAGTAAATAGTGGAAGCATATCATTCGCACTCATAAGCGATTGAGCGAAGTACCTTCAACAATACGTGTCTAAAACCTATCAAGCCCTCTATTCAGAGAAAAAAAAGAATCTTTACCTCAAAAAGCCCGAGAACTCACAGCCGATGAAAAATTGCGAGTAGTCCGTCGGGTCAGCCACGAATGCGGTAGTCGGGACGGAATGGTTTAATTATGAGTTTTCTACTTTAACTTTCTAGGATTTTTCGATGATGAACACCAATTTCAGTGCAGAGCGAAACAACTGATAGTGGGAATTGGTTTGACTGCAATATTCCCCAACCTTTGCCGAAGTTCGGGAGGTTTTTCAAACCTTTTACTTATCTAAGATAGGAAGCGGATGTCTCAGTGCTTAAAACAAGCCGTTCCGTCTTTAAATTCAGGTTTTCAGTATTTCTGTTCAAATAGCACTCCATAATGGAGCCGGTTAAAATTTGCGCATACCTGGTGACTTTCTGTGCCCAATGATAGTCGACTGCTTGACCACTTCCGATGTTGAGCTCGCTCCGACGTCGCGAGCGCATCGAATACAATGGAACACAAGCCTGGAATGGACGAATTTATCGAAATATGGAGATGGCGATGGGTGCCACTGAACGGTAGATCATTTCAATTGCACATTTTTCGTGGATGAAAGTTAGCAGATAGGCGACGAAAGAAGTATGACAAAATTTCGAAATCGTCCATAGGGCTGCTTCAAAGAGACACTCAGCAGTGAGCCCAGCATGTGGAAGAATCAGTCGCTTCTTGTGAAGAACAATACTAACCTTTAAAAGTAAACACCTTGTTTTGGATATTACTAACATGACATGGGAATTATTTAGCTAGAACCAGCGGGATTCTGACAAAGCACGAAATCGTAGCCCAACAACTGCAGCAGCAAAGAGACTGAGGAAGCCTGAGCAAAAGAGTCTCATGAATGGCGCAAGATTTCTAATTAATTTTGTGCGAAAAAGAGAGAGCTAAGATTTTCAAACTGATTCCTTTAAACTTGTTCAATGACTTTATCCTTTCCAGAGCTTCTAAGAGGAATAGAATTCTGCTCTATTCAAGTGTTTTCTATGAGTTCCTCGTGAAAAAAGATGCTAAAAGCATTCAAACCATTATTTTAAGGGTGTCGATGCTTCAAAGAGCAGCTGAAACAAAAACGGCATTTAAATCATGTTCTAGCTTTTATTTATTGCATATTCTGTGTTGGCGGCTCGATTTGAATACAATCACAAGCATGCTGAGAAATAAGCAAATCTTGGAATCTCAGGTGGGCTTTGAACCCGCGGTTACCTTTACCGAGAACTCGCGTACTACCCACTCCTTTTTTCTGCGAAAACCTCGATGTGGTGGGTAGCATGGGGGCCCTCGGTAAGGGTAACCGCGAGTTCGAGGCCCACCTAGAGTTTCGAGATTTGCTTATTTCTTGGCACCTTGCAGTGTACTCAGGTCGCAGTCTTTATATTACTCCTAAATATTCAGCAGATCAACTAGGCACTGAAATAGCCATTGCCATATCTGGATATACGGCAAGATCAATGGTGTAGAATGGCAATGCAAAGTGCATAAAAATTCGACGGCTGTTCGCTTCGGCTCTCATAAACGCCCAACGGAACTGCTTGAGTCCAAAAGCTCCTCCACGGGGTGCAGAAAATAATCTCTTTCTTTTTAAAAGAAAAGAAAGCAACCTACGACTTCTCGGAGTTATTTTCGTGTGATTGAACACATATTTAGTCGACCGTTATGATTCGACGCTGACATGTGTGTTTTTCATAATTCACGACATAACGAAAATAAGGTTGTCTTGGACTTCTTGAAAACAAGCTGCTCCGAGTAAGCATCGCTTCTTGCCATTCCAAACGACATCGAGGAAATCCGTCGTTCATTTCCGATGGTAAGCTATGAAATGGATCCGAATTCAATGTAGAAAACTTCTTTGGAAGGTTACGATGAGTAGTAATAGAGAATGAAGAAATACACCCTCAAAGTACCAAGGAAATAGTAAAATACCACTTGTAACTTCTCAATTCTTTCAGAACTTTCGTGTTCATCGTTACGGAAAGAAATTCATCAATCCGCAATGAAGAGAATTCAACTAGTAACATCGCGCTACTTCTGAAGATCGTAAAAAATGGTTGGATAGAAATACTGGAAAATTGTTACTTTATACGTACAACTGGGCGCATGTGGCGCAGTGGTTGTGGCTGGAGAGGCTTTGCAATACGCACATGGAATCGGTCCGCGCCCTTAGCTCACCAAGCCATCCATCTCCCCGCGGTCGGCAAATTGGAAAATTGGAACCAGACTTGTCTGGAAGGATGGCTGCACTGGCTCGATACATCGGTTACTGCGGGTTAATGTAATGGCCAAAGATGCTTCAGTCATCTCCAAACGATGCTTAGTGGAGTCGCAAGCATGGCGCGTCGCTCAGGGATTGATCAAAGCCGAGGGCTTTATCCTTTTTGAATACAACTGGTTGGAATAGGACATTAATTAAGGAGACAATTTATCCTCAAGTGCAAAAGCAGGCAGCAAGAAAGTTGATTTAATTTAAATTACAAATATATTTAATGTGGGAAACTACTTTAGAAAAAAATTTTGAAAAATCGGACAATATTAGCGATTGAAATCGCGAGGAAGTAATGCTGCCGAAGTGTCTTCAGTTCGCTTCGATGAGCTAATCGATCGTAGGAACAGTGCAGGTTGGCGCAACGTTGTGGGCGTTCTGCATAGAAAGTTGCGCTTCTTGCATGAGACAACTCGGCCTTTCATATGGACGAGTTCTCTCTTGGCATGGCATTTGCCATAATGGGAGTCCTCTGTCTGTACTCATATTCAACATAATCGTAATTATATGGAAAACATTGATCTGATGTGGAATTTCTGCTACTACAAGAACCAACAGAGCTCTTGAATTGACAAAAGTACAAAGAGAGGATTGTCAAACTACGGGATTGCGGGTTGACAGCGAATGACGACGGTGGGTTTCATAGAGGTTTATCGAGGTTTTACACAACACCTGTGGCATGTGCCGAAACACAAGAGGTCATTCGTTCGCATGTGACTTCTTGAGTTGTTACGAATGTGATGATGAACGGATAGAATTAACTACTCGACTGAGTGGCTACAAATTGCCAGAACTAAACTCAAATTGATGGTTTTCTCAGTGCTAACAAACCAATCGAATAGCTGATTTAACCTTTACAAAGAGTTGAAGGCAACTGATTACAATAAGCAATAAGAACTTAAGCCTTCGGAGTTTAAAATCGGTGTATAAGACTTTTTCTTTACTGCTATGTAGCTGTAATAAAGGTTTTTATGACAGCTGCCAGTTGCAATGTATCACATCGCTTGGTTGAATTATGCGACATGAAACTGGGACCGAAAGAAAACATTTGCTCCTTCAGTGATGAAAACAGGTCAAGTACACTGGTCTGTCATGTTCAGCACTGAATGCTTCTAACCAGATCATGGTAATACCCAAGAGGCCACAAATGGACATTACTTCCCGCATTCGTCTTCATTCATTTCCTACATCAGGCTCGTAAAATAGATTGCAAGGTTGAGCAAAAACAAAACACAGCAACAGCTAAAGTAAGTCTCAACGCGCAAACAAGTTGTTAAAAATAATACTTAGATATGTGTCCTTTTTATTGATAAGCTAACGGGAGGTTTATAAAAGAAAACATTTTTCGGCTAACGTCACGCCTTCACCCTCTTCAGAGCTTTGAAGTTCTTTTTCATCAACCTCATGTTAGCTTATTAGTGAAAAGATGCCTATTTATTAGCCACCTGGAGGTTCATGGAAATCGTTCCTTGAAAAACCTGGATACTTAGACGATCTGTGTACATATATCCTGAAGATCGCACGGATTCTTCAATTTGTGTAGTTCTCTTGAAACCATCAACTACTGAGGTGGTCGACCTCGAACGTGATTTGGCTACAACTTTCCTCGTTGAGAATTGGAACGACGGTCCACTTCAGAAACTTGGGGTGGCGTGATTATGGCGATCTTATGTCCTCACCACAAATAGTTGACGGAATTTGTGGGTTGAAGGGAAGTTTGCCGTCTTGCGACTCGAATTCGTTCACTACGGCAGCGACACCGGGACGAGAGAGAATCGTGCGATTTTTCGACAGACTGCCTAAGAGACTATGTATAAACAAGCCATATGTGTTACATGTTTGAATATAATAGAGTAAACAGGGACATTTTCATTGCACGCGCTATGGAATCCAACGATTTGGTAGCAATCATGCAGAAACCAAATGCCGCTGCAGATTCCTTGGCATGATGGTCGAAACGAACTCGTTGTGGACAGAGAACAGTGTTCGATCTACTCCACTTGACAAAATGTCTAGTAAGTCGTCTCGTTGTGACCCAACACGAATGAAACACCTATGACTTACGAGAGAAGAGAGATTTGGAAGCTTCCACATCAGACAGGAGCAACAGTGGAACCGTCATGCATTGTGTTTGTATTTCGCATATTACCGTGCTATGAAAAAAGGAAAGGGGTAAATAAAAGTTAAGAGATTCCTATTGTAATTTTAACTTATTATTTACTGTCTACTCTCTTTAACGGCAGGGTATATTGCGAAATATAACTTTAATGACGCTGAGATATTTGCAAAACTTCGGACCGCCAGTGTCTGCGGTGGGGAACGAATGCAATATTGTCCTTTCCGGGGAGTAACGCATTCACTACCACACCATATGGGTCCTTCTTTTCGCCTGTCTTTCAGCTAGTTCTATCGATGACTTGCCATCAGCAATTACCCGTCAGCGGGATTGATCTGGGGAGCCGAAATCGGGATTGTACCCAGTCAAGCTGAGGCTATAGTTATAATCGCAATTTTAACTTATTATTTATTGCCCACTCTCGTTTGGGCTCCCCAGATCAATCCCGTTGACGGGTGAATGCTGATGGTAAGTGATCGATAGAACTAGCTGAGAGACAGGCGAAACGAAGGACCCGCATAGTGTGGTGGTGAACGCGTTACTCCCCGGAAATGACAATAGCGCGTTCGTTCCCCACCGCAGACACCTGCGGTTAGGAGTTTTGCAAATATCTCACCATCAACAGAGTTATATTCCTATCGTAGTTGGATCGAAAGAATAAAGCTGTCACCGCCACTGCCTCTTGTCTACTCATTACCCAATTTATGCATTAGGAAGTAACGATCCGTGGAGCACAAATCGACATTGAGCCCATTTAAGCTGAATCCGCAGTTCCGTAAAAACTATGATTTTTGATAGCACCGATAGAATGAGAACATAGGTGAGCGAACGTTAAGGTGAGTGCCTAGGTTGACGAAATGGATATGTGATAGCACCTGAGATCCTGGTAAGGGTGATCGCGAGCTCGAAGCTCAGCTGAGGCAAAGCGATTTGATTTTTTCTCAGCATCTTTGTGGTAATGAAAAGAATGTTTATTTTGCAATTGGCTGTTGAATAGGCAAGATATTGCCGAGTTTTGAAAACGAGTACTGGCAAAGCACGCGGATCCACGAGTCCGAAATGCGTGCATTAAGCCATGAATATTGTAATGGTGATCTTTGGTTCGACGAACATTTCAAACATCACAATTGAAATGTATTGAAAGATTCGACAGTTCTCTGGAAAACCATCGGATCACATGTAACTATTTTCTGAATGTATCCAATTTACAGCCACTGCAATCTCTGAACATTTCAAAGAAAACCTCGAGCTGTCGTTCCTGCCAGCACACAGCGAGAAGCTCCGAACGCAATAAGAAGGCAAGTAGTTGCGAATTTAAAACAAACGATATGTAAATCGTAAGCGATTCCAATCAACACGTTCGTAACTAGGTTCTTTCATCAAATAAATAAAAAGAGCTGGTACTTCGAACAGCAAAACTCAGCCCGTTACCACAAATCAAGCTAAGTTGTGTTCTCGCAGGTTAAAAATAAGGATCCTATAGAATGCTTGAAATCGTTTCAAAATTGTCAGAGCTTTTACTGATTTTTGTCTTACAGAGTGATTGCTATGGAGATCAGCAGTTGTCCTGGTGACAGAATGTGTTTCGGTTATTGCTGAAATGAAACCGAGCCATATGCCAACCAAAGCGGCAGTAGCAACCAGTACCTCCGACGATCGCGACACGAACGCTTGCTATCAATTAGGCAATGTTGTTGTTAGTGATGGCTCATTGAGCGACTGTAGTTGACGAGAATTTTAACGACTGTGAAATTGTTTGACATCGAATGGCATTGAATGGCATCGAATAGCATCGAGTATCATGATGAACTGCAGCAGCCTCAGAATCACTTTCCTCGGATACCCATGACAAGCGTTCCCATTCTGAATCTTCAATGCACCTTTGAAGCAACTCAATTTCTATATTTGGAGCTTTCAATCTTACATGTGCCTAATGAAACAGCTATGAAAGAAGACATAGGGAAATGATGTAGATGTAACACTAGCATTTTTGGAGAAAAATGTCCCCTGTAGATTTTGGAGGAAAACAGGAACAACGAAAAAAAGGTCAAAACGATGCAAAATGTTTTCGAAATTTTATTAGTGCTTATATTCTGCCTAATATTGCAAGCAAGCTCAACTATGGTCTTATTATTGTATAGAGCGGTAATTTGCCATCTAACACATGCAGCTTGTGTAGCATATTTGTTAGAGATGCTCTGCAATACACACGTCGTTGTTCGATCACGTACCCTGGGTGAACGAACCTTTCCATCTCTTCGGGGAAAACAAATTGGCAACAGAGTTGGCTGGCAGGATGCATTGTCCTGTCCCATCGGTAGGCCACGGTAAGTCATTGTAAAGGGGAGATATGCATCAAGTTACCTCTACGATACTTGATGAAGTCGAATGCATGGCGCATCCCTGAGGAATTGATCAAAGCCAACTACCTCCTCTTTATGCTCGTTCTCTAACGAAGCAGTTCATATCGGAGTTGGCTAGCGTCTTTCTTACAACGGAAGAACCAGACTGGATTTTATCTACTCCCATACTTCATGGTAATGGCATTGAAAAATTGAGCAAAAATATTGCAATTGCACCAAAAGATAGGGATCAGGACAAAAGAATGTGAACGAGTTTTCCCAGAAGTACTAATAAGTTATAAATAAGGACTTTGTGGGCAACTACGACTATTTCCTTGGACTTCATTGTTGAAAAAGCTTCCAGCTCTTACATGGTCACTACGGTAAGAAGGATATTCTCGATGAAGCAGACAGATCAGTTTGTTGGAAGTAAAAGAAGGATAAATCTGAAGACTTGTCGCTCAGAAATTCAGCGTTTAGCCGCCATTTGTGTCTAACCGAATTCGGTTATGCCGTGAAATCTCCAAAAAGAGTGATAGTGCATGGGTTTTTTGACGGAGAACTAGGCTTCTAGCAGCAAAAGTTAGAGCTGAAACATAACAGACAACATTTTCAAAGCTTTTCCAAAGGCTGAAAATTTCTTCCACCGCGCATCGATTCAACGTTGCAGTAAATGCAAGTTCATACGAAAGACTTCTGAAAAACAGAAGCAATCGCTGAAACCCTAGCTACTTTAGTATTGTGCTGTATAAATTGTTGACCAACGGCATTCCTATGACATTATTCCATCAAGAGAACTATGGAGGGTAAACCGGATGAAGTAGGACTATAGTTAATTTTTTCGAACTTCGAAGAACAGAATTTTTGTGAACACTTCAAGAAATACACGCTACCAATGAATGCGAACGGATCAAACAAATGAAGGAAAAAAAAACAAAAGAAAAGAAGGGATTGTGTCATAAAGAAAGGACGAATGGCAATTGATCGCCCTTTGGCACGCACTCTTGTTTCCTATTTCAGAAAAAAAAATAGAAGTTCTGCCCTTTGATGAACTAATAATAATAATGCGCTCGGAAGTGGTCCTCGTTATGAATAAAGCAATTGCTTAAATTAAAGGCATTGTGAGATACGGCGGCTCTGGCTGTCGACTGAGGTCCAGTTGATCAGGCAGGTTTGTTAACACAAGTGCGAGCAGGCCTCATTTTGTGCGGCCGGCCGCCTGGGGCAACGCCCCAATTTTTCGCCTCGCGACGTGTACATTGAAAAACCCTTCCGGAGGGTGGCTTCTTCTTTTTATGAATCACTATATGCAAAGAATGGAATACCAGAGATTATGTCTGATCCAGTATCTGTATTGGATAAACTGTCAATTGAACACAAAAGAATAGAAAATAAATCCTTTACAACGAAAAAGCGAGTTGAAATCAATGCACAGTGTCCATTCACCTCACCCACACATGCATTTATATAAAAACATGCAGCTTTTCAGGTGCTACGATAGTTTATCTACAGAAGATGACTTGTTGAAGCACTCAGGAGATTTCACATCCTTTCGCCCACCAACACATTGCAGTGCTGTAATAGCGATTTCCAAGTGAATACATTTCACATATTAGAGGAAAATGGGTGCCATGAATGTCACTGAGACGGTTAATGAAACCCGTGCGTCTATTTTCTTTTTCATTATTTCTGCTTTCGCAATGCGATATATTGTAGCAAAAATGAGACTTTCACTACAAAACTCGCGTTCGTCCTTTCAGTGAATTTCTAATGAAATGCGGATGAGTCGGCGCATTGGAATGAAAGTTCTTATTCAGTTTAGATGGAATACGAATTCACATAGTGTGTCGCGCCAGAGTAAAAGCATATGGTGAGTACTGCGATAGGTGAGTAATGTCGTAGGAATGGAATTCTGTCGTTATGTTGATGAGATGAAACGGCTACGCTTAAGCGCCTTCCCATTGATTCGACTCCTAGTGAAAAAAACATTCGTTAATCGGCTCTTAATTACACTACTGATGTTGCTTAAAACAGAATTTATCCACATAACGAACATTGTTTTTCACTGAATGAATGCAAAACAGTCCAGTGACTACGCTCAATGTGGTTACAATTTATCAGCGTCACATGAGTAGGATGGAATACCTTCGAAAAACTAAACTCTTGAATTTCGCAAAACATTTAGTTTCCTTGAAGACAACGGAGGAAAGAGAACGGATGATCAGGAGGCTCCAGGACGAACGAAAAGCTCTTGAAGCAGAAACATATTAACTATCCGTCAAAGACTAAAGCTTTAAAGCTCTCAGCGTTGATCATTCCCTGAAGGATGCGCCAGGCATTCAACTTCATTAGGCGTCGTTGAAGGTGATTGAATGCATATCCGGCCTTTACAGTGACTCAAGGTGGCTTACCGATGCATCGAGCCCGAACTGTTGTCCTCCCAGACAAGTCTGGTACCAATTTGCCGACCCTAGAGGGATGGCAGGCTTGGTGTGCCTTGGGTGCTGGAACTGATTCCACGTCTGTGTTGCACAGCGCCTTCGACCACTGCTCCATACGCCTCTTTACGGACTGATCAGGACCTGTGAAAGAATTTCAGCACAAAACTGAATAGACTACTTAACAGATGAGCTCACCGCAGTTGCCGAGTGTCTGGTCATCGCAATGCAGTATACAGTGGAGCTACCAACGCTTCCCAGGCTGAGCAACAAGATTCGAGCTCCTCAACCTCCATTCAAGCCTATGTAATAAGAGTAAACCCATGTCAAGACGGCTGTTCCGGTAGCAACTTAGTCAGTTGATGATGGATTCCACTCCGATCCAACAAGACCAGTTATACTCACTGAGGAAACCCTAAAGAGGATTCATTTTAAAATTCAATTTCATAGAGCGGAACCATCTGAGGCTCAAGCAGCATTCCAAAGTACGCACAGAAGCACATTTCATGTGCTAGACAGTATCACAGTCGACTTTCTACAAGCTGGTAGTTGACAACTACACGCATTTCTCGTTATTTATATGACATAATCTCCATTCATTCGTCTTTGTGATGAGACAGTGCTGGCGCTTGAGGACTACGCTCACATGGTTCACAACGAATGTCACGTTTGCAATATTATTCCAGTTTTACACCATTTTTGACAAGGAAGTAGCCAAGATTAGTTCGCAGTACTCTTTTCTAGCAAAAGCCTGTCTAGCATGTTTAATCGCTTTTCAACCTAAGTGGTCTTCTAGGAAAACGAAATCCACTGTTCGTCTCAGCTTGGAAATAAGCTACACCTCCAGGCTGTAGTGATAAAATAAAACAACGGCGGGGTATAAATGCTAGTGCAGTGCGCCGAAAGACAGTAAATGACTACTGACACTTCTAACTACTATATTTTGCAGCATATTTGAATCAATAGTTGAGAAGTAACGATATAGAAAGAAAGAGAATAAAAGATGAAGACGAAGATTTACGAGAAAATCTAAGAATAGAGGTTGACTGAGGAGAAGAGAAAAGAAAGATAGAAAGATTACGAAACCACTTAATTATGGGGGCGTCGAAATTTCTAAATATTCGAAAAATAAAAGATAATGTGGAATCCATGTTTTCATAGGAGTACGAGATCAACATCACTCCAAATGGTCTGAAAGTCTTTCAAATTTCGTTAAGTCCGAAATGTTGGAAGATCCACATTAAGGCACGAGTGCAAGTTGGTGAGACATTTTCATCAATAAAAATGAAAAAAAAAACACTGCAATTGGTATGAGCCGAAGGCTAGCAGTCCGTGAAAAATGGAGAATTTACATAGAAAATGTAATTTTAAAAAAATAGTTGTACATGAACACTTTGGATGGAACAGTCAATATCATCGCGATTATCCGAAGGTTGGCACACCTACCAGTTCGGTGGTTGTTCGCGTGTACTGGCACTTCAATACCAGATGAGCAAATAAATGAAAGAGAGATATTCTGACCAGTGCTCAGCACATGTGTGCTTTTCAATGGTGCTTGTGGATTGGCGATCCATCACCGCCCCCAAGCTGCTCCCAATGTGTTAGTTGTTCTAGTGTATAACCTCTGGGAACAAGTTCGTCTAGATAGCTCCATCATGTGACCAACACAGTGGTTCCTTTTTCACAGTGTGAGTATTCAGTCAATTTACCAATTTCTACAACTGAACTGAAAGCTGTATAAGAGATGTTAGGACAAGGAAACCACCCATTCTACAAGAATACCTCTATGAGTACCAGGCTGCTATAACTCGAACTGGAAATTTTAAACAGTCTGTCATCTCAAAAACCTTGCTGGACTATAGCACGCTTTCTATTTAATTGGCACATTATTGGTACATTATTGGAACCAAAATACTTCTTCTTTGGAATCATCGTCACCAATAACAGTCATAAGTCTTCCTGATAGGAAGGAAACTTGCTGTTTTCTGTCCGGATTTTCTGTCGGGTGACATAAATTCCTCGTACAGGTTTGCCACACTTAGTTGAGTTTCCGGATAGAAATTTCAAGCTTGTTTGTTGCCCTGGAGAAGAATCAGTTTGCAACATTTGTTCGACTTATGAGAGCAACAGCATTATTGTAATGAACAGGAGCATCCGAAATTGATCAATCCTCGAGGAACGCGGCAAGCGTTCGACTTCATCAAGCAGCGTAGAGGTGATTGAATGCATATCTGAGCTGTACAATGACTTACGGTGGCCTACCGATTTATCGAATCAGTGCTATCGTCCGAGACAAGTATAGCGGCACTTTCTGACTTCGGAAGAATGAATCCAGAGTGCGATATTGAAACAGTGATTGATCCAGTATTTAATTACCGGGCAATTCTAATCAAAGCGATCCAGGTACATAAGGCTCTTAAAATATTTTCCTATACAACTGTCTTCCCAAAATGGATTTCAAATTTCTCATGGCTGGCTGATAATTAGGTGTATCAAACTGCAGTCGGCTCCTCAGGAACATTTCGGAAGCTGAGTAGAATTTTGACACTTCGGGGAACTCGACCTAATAGCAAATTTATCGTACTATGGGATCCGGAGAACTTCCGTCCTTCGCATAGAACGGTAAAAATAAAGAGGTTCTTGCCAGAGAAAATGTTGCTGTTCTCCACCTTCAAACAAATGGAGAATGTTGAGGAATTCTGGCGCATAATTGCACAACAGAATTTCAGGTGGAAGGTGCTGCCTACTTTATTATGAAAATAACATCATCTTCTCCCACAGTAATGCTGACCAAGTCTATGAAGGAAATTCAGATGCTGAGTAAGGCACTAAATTTTTTTCAACGCTGATTTTCGTGCAAAAGGAATACTGCATCGAAATATTAATAATATTTGGAAAGTAGCTCTCATCTTCTCCTCTCGTCCACTCAACTCCAAATTGGGTTATTTCAAATTTTCACGTCGCTACCTACACACATTATTTTCGAATAAATTCTAACATGAATGAGTTTCTGACTTCTATACAAAATTCTTGGGCTCAGCTAAAATCACTGCGCAAATTCAAATTTAGTAATACTAATTTCTTTTTCTGGAAACGTAAAGAACAAATACTTCAGTGCTAGTGAAACCCTTAGGGATACGCTATGCGCTCACTTCCATTTATGCCATTATAGAGGTGTTTGAATGCATATATGGCCCATACAATCATTTGCGAGGGGTTTCCTTCTAATGTAATAAGTCAGTGTTTTCATCCTCCTAGGGGGATTTGCTGATTTTAAAGGGATGGAGGACCTAGTACGACTAGTCCAGGACACTGGGTTAAACCTAACGACTAAGGATCTAATTTCAGTACGGCTCCAACCTCTGCAGTACACATGCCTTTCTTTGAACATATTTTAGTGAAACTTTCGTTAAATATATCTTCAAGATTTAGTTTTTACAACAGATAACTGTGTCATACGACCACTGAACTCCTTCAAGAATATACTGTTTAGTGAATGACTTCAGCTATATCTATTTCAAAGTAACTCTACAGTGTAAGTGTGACATATTTCCGAATTATTAAAAAAGTGCTGCCACTAAAACAAAGAATGACCATTTGGAAGCAGATAACTGGGAAATATAGGAAATGGCCTACAGTAACGCTTCAGTGAATTACGTAACAACAACATAATCTTATCCTCTCAACCGCTAAAATACTACCTAGATCATGGGCAAAATGTCTTAACCAAGCATGCACTCACAGAACCTAACGGAATGACCAGTTAGACAGCTGTTAACCCTTACCGCCAATGTTGCTGACTTTCATGAAAACCTGACATCTCAGGTTCTTTCCATCCACTTACCTTGAAAAAAGAGAAGATTAGCGGCATGATGTGCAACTCACCAACTCGACTAATGAGACGTCAAGCTAGACGGGTCCGTTATTGGTTTGACAAAGCTATATGTAACGAAGGACAAAGATTTCTTATTCTCGAAAACTTCGATACCGTCAACACTATAGTCGAAAAGACCACGTGGAGACGTAAATAAAAGGTCTAGGGTAGAACACTGAGACAAAATCACAGACCGACTTTCCAGGCTCATATTCTATAAAAATAGTTCAGAAATAGAGCAGAGTAGTGCCTGACGTAAGGATTATTCTTAAATTATCCGACCAGAAAGATGTACCGAGGCACCAACGATACTATATGTAATTTTGTGACATTTCGTATAGGACGTCAAAGATAGAAGCTATATACGAACTTTCGAACATGCAACGAAGAGAATGAGATTGTAGTGCCATGACGGCCTGAAATACTAGCTGGCTTTTGTCGCAATTTTTGCCGATCTCGAAAATTCCTTCGCACTGGCAATTTGAACGTCATTATGTAGGCGCCTCTCAAACACCCGAGTCATCTATTATAGGTGAAAAACTCCAGACACCTGATATTGCAACTGCATTAAGGCGATGCCTCGCTCCCAACGCTGTGGTACGTTACTCATATAAAAGTGCTTTCATAAAATGACATTATCTCAGCGGAATTCCTCACGGTTGTACTGTAGAGTGCGCTCAAGCTAGCAGATCATTATCCTCCCGAAAATCTCCTGTGAACCGAGGAAGATGTTCATTGCGCCGTTGGCTTATCCTAGAAGACGGATCTTCCAGATATTTAACACCGTGACGAAACCATTATTCAAATGTGGATCAAACGTCACCTGTCGCTGTGACATATGTAGTGTACTTGATTTGAACTAAGGCATTTGCGAAATACAACCACAACGTTGCTAAGATATTTGCAAAACTCTGGACCGCAGGTGTCCATGGTGGGGAACGAACGCGCTATTGTCCTTTCCTGGGAGTAACGCGTTCACCACCACACCATGCGGGTCCTTCGTTTCGCCTGTCTCTCAGCTAGTCCTACCAATTTTTTGCCATCAGCAATCACTCGTCAAAGGGATTGATCTGGGAAGTGGTAGTGAACGCGTTACTCCCCGGAAAAGACAATAGTGCGATCATTCTTCACAGCAGACACCTGCGGTCCGGAGTTTTGCAAATATCTCAGCATTACAGAAGTTATATTTTGCAACATACCCTGCCGTTAAAATAAATAGGCAGTAAATAAAAAGGTTAATAATAATAACAGTATTAGTAGTAATAACACCCTTGCAATAGTAATAATGGATAATAATAATAGCAATGATGATAATAACGATAATATACGACAACAATAACAATAATAGTTACAACCACAATGATTCTGAGAATAACGGTGCTAGTAGACTGAAAACTAACTGACAGAAAGGCGAAACGAAAGACTCGCAAAGTGTGGTGGCGAAAGCGTTAGCCCCAGGATAGGGTAATAACGCGTTCGTTCCCTACCGGAGACACCTGCGGTCGGGAGTCTTGCAAATATCTCACCATCATTGTAGTTGTATCTTCCATAATATCCTGCCGTGAAAAATTGAAGTAGGCAGTAAAAAAAAGTGCTAACACAATAATATTACATCAGCAAAAATTTCAACGATAATATTCAATGACGATGTAACAAGCAAGGTAAGTTGGTTTGTCTAGCAGGGAACTGTTCGGTATGGAACATTACAAAGTTCAAGCGCTTCAATTTTGGAAAAAACAAAGTTCAAAAAGTTTAAAACGCTACAAAATCTAGCATACAAATACATTTGTAATTCTCGTATGCTATTATGCTTACTATTGAAATTCATCTTTTATGAATTAAAGTAGGAACCACTACATTCAAAGCATTTTTGCTACAAATCCAGACCTGTCACCTACATGAGATGTTGCACATCTGGACAAGATAAAATTGTCGAAATCATTTTGCACTACCAACTGGTGGAGTAACATCTTCTTACGAAGAGGTTATTAGAAATGTTCAAAGAAATGGCAATTCGTCTACTGTACACGGCCTAGAGCATAGAATATAATGGCAGAACGGTAATGAAGTGCTAAAGAATGGTAGAACCACAGAAGACTTCAGAATCAGAATCTTTCCTTGGTCAACTCATTTATCAGAATTTCTCATTCATAACTTTTTAATTTAGTTTAGGTGCGCCAAAACAGTTTTCTTTGACACTCCCGCGACGACGCCTTACCTAGAGTTTTTGCAGAGTAGACGAAGTCTAATTTCCCGCCGCACTCTGACATATATGGGTGTCACACCGGCACAATGGCAGTTTTTATATGGCCCCGCCCCATTTTGTTACAATTTTCGTCTACAAACCGGTTTTCCTTGCTCTTTGGAAAGATTTCTGCAGTTATCTTATCCTATGTATGCTCCATGTTCTTCCACACACCTTCCTCTGTTTTACGTGTATACACAACTCCTATGTATGGAGAAAAACAGTCGCTACGCAGCCATAATGCTAACAGCATTTAGTAAAGCTGTGCAAGTTCTGCAAGGAATTTTACGATGTTTAGTTTCTGCTTTCGACACCCCTTGATTCTAAAGAACACCCAGAAGCCATCATACAATTGAAAATTAGAAAACAACAAATTGCTTGGAAAAAAATGATGCTGTACACTGCATGCGATGCCAGTTTCTTCGAGGCACAAGCACTGCTGCGCCTATTCACTGACCACACTCTCCAGGGCACAAATTCTCCTCAACAGCAGTAGTCTCTCACAACAAAATGAGATTTCAGTGAAGAATTATGAAGAAGACATCCTCATGGACAACGTCCACCTTAGCACATGCTTTGGATGGGATATCGATTGATTGTAAGTATGGGCAACACTCCTGTGCACCAAAAGAAACCACCGGAAAGAAAACGACACCTATAAGCGTCTTACCGGCCATTCTAGCAAATGCTATTATGACATGTATGGGTGTCATCCACCGCGAGAGTGTTAACTCTTCTGCTTTCGAATCGTCTAACAGAACCGCTTTACATCTAACGTTCTTCAGGGTTCTTTATCGATAACACAAGTCATTCCAGACTTTCATTATTATCGGGACTATCATCTGCACCATGAAATTCCAAAAGAAGTTTTGTAGTAAAGTCGCTAACGGCTCCCTGTCCAAATGCAACATTAAAATTAATTCTGCTTTCTTTCCACTGCTTTAAATCCAGATTTAAGATCGTATAAAAAAGGAGCGTCCCAATTAATTTGATTTCCATTCTCACCAAAAATATGCACTTTTACCACAAGTTAGTACTAAAACGGAGATACAAATATGAAGATGTGCAGCGATATCTGCTCTTTAACGTCCTATACGAAATATTCATGAGAAAATTACAAACGCGAAAAAACATTTGAAAACTTTGTGCTGCAAAAGTGGACGCTTTATGCTGGAAAATCTATACATGTACATTTTTTCAAATTTTGCATAGGTTTTGAGTAATAAAGGAGTTCATCAAAGAATGTTTGTCTCATACAGCATACCTGCTAACTCGTGAGAAAAAGATGACTTGAAAAATTGAACCCCACCACACTTCATTCAGTGTTGCTTAAAGTATGAAGCACATCTATAGAACTTTACCTAATTGATGGTGCAGATATAAGAGCCATGAGAATGATACGACCGAACACCACCGGATGCTTCGTATCCACGGCAAACACATGCTTTAAGAAGAATGTATTCAATTCAGTCAGCTGAAATATGAACAGGTAATGCAGAATGAAGCCGTGAAAAACACGAGTTCGAAAACACCTGCGATAAGAAATGGCTGGACGGATTGCTGCAAGAAGAATTTTGCTCTTCAGAAGCTATATTTGATATATATAGTCAACCTCTTCAAGAAGCTAAGGTATTTGAAACATAGAAGTTTTTTAAAAAATTTCCACAGTCCTTTAAACAAATTCATTCTCTAAATGAACGACGTTAAAGTGGTTCGTTAAAAAAAGGATAAGCTCTCAGCGTTGATCAATCCCTGGGCGATGCACCACGCATTCCAGTGCATTCCTAGCATAGTTACAGGTGATTGAATGCATACCTGGCCTTTACAATGACTCGCGGTGATCAAACGATGTATCGAACCAGTGCTGCTATCCTCCCAGATAAGTCTGGTACCAATTTGCATTCCCGGAGAGATGGAAGGCTTGGTGAACCTTGGGCGCGCGCGCCAATTCCATGTTTCACGACTGAATTCACGACTTCTGCAGTGTCATAGATGTTATTAGAATCACCGATAAACAGTTTCGAATGGTGCAATTGTCAGCGGCGCAGATAGATACGGAGATTAAGGAAATGCAAGAAGATTATAAAAAATTATGTTAGCTTACCAGCCAGATTAGTACAAAGAAATAGATAGCCATTGTTCGCCTGAATGCCTTTGAATTAAACCAGTCGAACTCTGTCCAACTTTCTGGTGTAAATTGCATCACGGCCCTTTTGAAGCGTCCACGATGAGACCTGATATCTCTGAAAAAGCCGTTATGAAATGTACTTCACAATTACAAGAGTCTAACTATGAAAACTAAGTACAATTCTCAACAATAACGATCTGCATAGACAACTCTAAATTTTCATAACATAATTATCAGGTAGAAACTCATAACCTGGGTTACAAGTGCCATGTCGAGACTTCTTTGTGTAAACGCTTATAAAACACTACTAGTTGTCAACCTTCTATTTACTACCTACTACAAATTTTCACGTCAAGGTATTATGTAAGAAACAACCACAACGATGCTGAGAGATTTGAAAAACTCCGGATCGCAGGTGTTTGCGGTGGGGAATGAACGCGCTATTACCCTTTCAGGGGGCTAACGTGTTCATCATCACACCATGCGGGTCCTTTGTTTCTCCTGTCTCTCAGCTAGTTTTCTAGTACTACCATTTCCTACTTCTAGCAGTGCGCTTTACTAACATATCTTAGGAAAAAAATAAATGAAGAAGAACACCTACTTTATGCTCTCCCAGTGGAACTGTCGCATTTGAAAGAAATTACACACTTTTAACCCGAACCAAATACCAAGTCCGTTGCATATAAGTATGTCAAGAATAATGGCATCCCACCAACACTCCTCAAAATTCGGTAACAATTGCGTAAATACTACCTGAAATGAATAAACACAGAATGCGGTTAAACTTTTATATAGAATGAAATGAAAATCAACTATACCTCAGTAATCTCCCAGGCTATGCTGATATACCAACATATTATACCATGCCGAATTAATAACGCTTTCAAAGCCCAGCCAATAAAATGGCCCACAGCGAAGACATCCATGTGACTCCAAATTCGTTCTAAGGTGATGTCCGAGCAGTTCACTGCATATGCCTATTAAAAATATCGTTTCAAAGAGTACAACATTTAAGAGATAAACGTATCAAAGTCCAACCTTTTCCTCAAGTCTCTCCTTACTGAGACCCTCAGGATCCAACCAAGAAAGTACTTTCTTTATATCGACGAAAGTTTGAAAAAGAGAAAATTGTAAAATCATCAGGTAAACCACTGACATTCCAAATATGATTCGCCACAGTATAGGATGCGGTCGAATGAAAGGGCCTATATAAAAAAGAAAAACTTCGTTGCATACTGGTCCTGGACATCAACTGCAAACTTGGAATATAAAACAGAAAAGAAGACATCTAACCATTTGGAAATGCAAGAGCGCTGACAACAACGAAGAGAACGAGTGTACTAATACAACCGTCATATATGTTTTGATCAGTGCTTCTATCCAATCTGCTGCAGAAAAATTGAAATTGCAATTGTAAGACGATTACAGCAAACAGACGTATTTATAATGAACTCAATCATTATCCTAGGAAGATATGCGAAGTGAACAAAGAATTTGTTTATATGTTCTTATGAACTGATCTTGTTGAGCTGATGAGAGGGCCGTTGCTGTTATTTCGTCGTCCTCAGAGCCAATATTGTTACGAGAGAGACTCAGCAACGACTACTCATGCCAACCTCGCACCGGCTCAACAACGGCAGCTCATAGGAACACACAAGTGAAAAAATCTATCTATCCTGAGGTGTATAGAAAGTCGGTTTGAGTTGCTGAATGAAGAATATCAACCAGTCGGTTGCTGTAGAGGAAAAAATAGAAGAAAACAGTATAAACCTACTCTGAAAATGCTTTGTACCAGACGAAAGCGCATAAGCAAGCTAAGATCGTAAGAGTGTGAGGCTTGTACAATATATCAAGTGTAATGTCTTCAACGACACGATCGTTAACCATTTGAAAATGTATCCGCTCGAGCTCCTTTCGTGTCCGTCGGCGAACGGTTCGAATTGATCTAAACATCCAGTGAAAGAAAAGCTTAAGTACTCGGCGTTGATCAATCCCTGACGGAAATGCTGCACTCGACTTCACTAAGCATCATCAGAGGTGATTGAATGCATATCTGGCCTTCACAATGACTCGCGGTGGACTACTTACGTAACGAGCCAGCGCTGCTATCCTCCCAGACTAATATGGTACTTGCTTACTGATCCCAAAGCGATGGAAGGCTTGGTGGGCCGAGAACGTGGAGATCGATCCCATGTGATTGCAGGGCGCCTCTAACCACTGCGCCCCATTCAACATATAAACATCTATGTATGGGTGTTTACGTAAACAGAAACTAAGGCCTTAGTTATACTCAACATTGGATTGACAACAGCAGAAAGGATGAACATAATTAGAACATTGAAAAGATCAATTATGACAGAAGTACGAACCTTTCTTCATCTTCAGCTTCTCCTTCTGTCGTGCAGCACTCCGGAGCTGTTCTCCAGTCATTCTCATGTAGTGGAGCGACCTCATCGTCATCCCGGATCATCACTCGACGTCGCAAATGGCTTTCACCTTCTTTCATACATAAATATAACATTATTTAGGAGGTTTTAAAAGATGTAGTTTTAAAAGACGTGAAACAAACAGGCGCATCAACATGGTTAGTCGTTTAAGTCCGCTACACTTCTCGATGGACCTTAATGCACTAGTGAAGTCCTAGGTTCTAAGATTGAACACTGCTGTGCTCACTGATGGATGGAAGTGCTTATCAGTGGTTTATCGTACGATACCAAGCAATGTATGATATAAAGAAGACCAACAAGTGAAAAAAATGGGCAAGACTAGATAACTTTTGGAAATATCAAAAATGATGGCAGTAGAAGTGAGCTAGTAACTACAAGCTTTTGAGCATATTCAAACTGAGGAGAACTTATGAAACTCGATAGTAGGGATTTCTATTCAGGAAACCTAGGAAAATGATAGGGCAAACTAAGATAGGATATGAAATTCGGGTTTTTCTTTGATGGACACGAAAAGGGAAAACGGATTGAGACCAAATGAAAGACAATGTTGAAAGAACAAAGGATTACGCATTGAGCCCAAATCGAAGATTATGTTAAAAGAATAAACCATTCGAAAGAATAAACGATTATTGTAAGCTAGCCTGGTCCTTGTAAGACGAAATTCGATTTGGAAACGGATTTGGCACTATTTTTTTCATTTGTGACTTTTGTTACACTACCGAGTAGCATTGGAACTCTTCGCATCAGCGACCTGATAAGATGTAATGAAAATATTTCAAAGGTGAGGCAACGTACCTAAAACCATTTAATATTGAAATGGAATCCCAAGTACCGAAACCACAACATACGGAAAATAGTGGTTACTTAAGGAATACAGTCAAATCTTCTTACAATAAGGTTTAAAATGGGAAGGTATGCCTTCCTTAAGACGAAGACTTGAGACTTTAGCCGACTAAGAAAACTTCTAGAGGCTTTTTGGATAAATACCAGGTACCCTAGAATGAACAGCAGAGAGGAATGCCCGGAGACCACACGTGATCTGGCCCCGTACCTTCGCATCGACTTTTGATGTGGGGTGGTGCATTTATCGACCATGTGCGACTCTGATAAGGTGCTCTTCCTCAATGGAAGGCACGTAATAAGCGGTGGGTTTTTCGAGAAGCTGTTGATCGTGTGATTGCGATTTAGATTTTCACCTTTCTGTGTGTTATCGGAGCGTTTGACTTAGTCAATTGCCTAGTAATATACCCTCCCAGGCTCTGCAGAAGGCGAAATCCGCCGGAACGTCATCTTTAACGGAATAAAGAATAAAGTAACACCTCGTGTTTGCTCAACAAGAATATTGAGAACTACTTTATCAATACCGAGGTTAACATAAAGTCGGTCGTGGGCACTACTTCTTAAGAATGTCGTGTAAGCTGACCAATCTATGAAAACGGATTGTCTTTAAGGCATATTGAGGCTTACGGTGGTTTGTACGTATTTACGGACACTTCAACCCTAACATGCCAATCTTAACAGATCGAGGACATCGAGTACATCGAGGACATCCATAACCCGATTCAGGCCAAGCCAACGTATTGGTTTTTGTTTTCCCTTGTTAGATGTGCCCTAACCTTCTCGGTTTGTATAGAAACCTTGAAAAAGTGCTCTCGGGAAAGCCAATGGGTCTACATTATGATTCCGTGTGGTATTTCCTTATATAGTCGTGATGATATTTTGCAATGCCAGTAGAGTTAGACAAACAATGTTCTGATCCTGCTCTCGGTTTAGGATTTGGTAGTTTTGTTCATCAAGACTAAGTTTAACACTTAAGGGACTTCAAAACGTAAACGAAAGAAGAAAACGAGCGTAAACCATCTTCTTTAATAGCTTGTTAAATTTTTCTTGGATAATTGCTTGACCCGTCTTCACTGGTTTTGCGAGGCCCACCATAATTTCCACTTTCTAGGAGATTTGCTGGTTTAGCCATTGTAGTTCTCTGGAATCCCGAGGTCAACCTAGCTAGAGCCTGCCCTAGGTCTTCACCACGTGGTGTAGACCTGGTGTTGATAATAAATTTTACAGGATTAAACTTGTTAGTGTTGATCATAAATCTCGATATCTGTTCTTTCGCTATTTGCTAAATAGTGTACGCTAATAGCTGTCCTGTCGATAAGAGTTAACAAAGGCCGCTGGTCTAGCCACTCTGTCTTCTACTTCTAACGTTTAGAACTTTTTTGCTTACTTTCTCAGTGTCCGTATTACACCATAACACTCATATTGTACTAATAGAGCTGTTTTAGGTGAGTCTTACCTTCACATATAAGTAGTGGGAATCTCGAAAAGTAAGGGCACAATACGACGCTCCACTGTCCTAGTATAAAATTAGTCGCATGGTGACAAATCTCCTGCTGATCCACAACGGCGGCGGCTGCTTGTGGTGGTGACGACCTGAGGCAGCAGACTCTAGCAGGGCTGTCCTCAGGGCTCCAGGAAACCACAGTGGGTAGACAAGCAAAACTCCGAAGCTATAAACATTGTGCTGGGGTCCGTACGACCAGTGAAGACGGGCCATTCAAGTATCGAAGTAACGGCAGGGTCGTATAAATTGTGATTACCAGTATTTATTCATGAATAACGGATACCTTCTCTGTTGATTAAAAACATCCTTATTCCTTAATTATAGTTATTTAATTTGTTAATAGATATAACAGAGTGTATGACATCACATGGCTGTGTTATGTAAGGGGTGTGCGTAGCTAATTGGCCGGAAGTGCCGTGCAATACACATGGGATCGAACCCGCGCCGCAGACCCATCAAGCCCTCCATCCCTCGGGGTCCGCACACTGGCTCGATACATCGGTAGCCACCGCGATTCGCGTAAATGTCAGATAGGTATTCAAACACCTCCAACGATGTAACGAAGGGAGTCCAGTGCATGGCGCATCCTCAGGGATTGATCAACGTCGAGCATCCAATCCTTTATTATCAATAGATATTTGCCCAGCCAGAGAATAGCAGAAAAAAATGAACCAAAGGATTCGTGTACGCTGTTTGTTAAGCTATCAACTAAGTACTAGCAGATGTAGAGTTAAGGCTATAAAGATTTGAGGAACAACGTGCACGATGACGGTCCAATCGCATTCAGAATTTCGAAACAAAGCTTTGACATTTCCCGAAATTGATCAATCACTGAACAGCCACTGATGACGAGATCAATATCGTTGTAAAAATGGTACTGGAGCGACACAGGTGACCTCCACGACATACTGGGTATCCTAACATTTACTGTACGGCACTGTAATAGAACTATTCGATACAAGTAAGTGTTAATTATTCGTAGCGTTCAATACCGTCCGATTTCGTAGAATGCTCTAGAATTTTGTTGCCAATAAAATATGTTATGGATCAGTGTCGTCATTTTTTATTTATCACCTATAGGTCAACAACACGGCTGAGAGACAGGCGAAACGAAGGGCCCGCATGGTGTGGTGGTGAACGCGTTAGCCCCCGGAAAGGGAAATAGCGTGTTCGGTCTTCAGCGCAGACACCAGCGGTCCAGAGTTTTGCGAATATCTCAACGTCATTACGGTTACTTTAAGGATTTTTTACCAGGAAATCAAGTAAACCTTCCAGATATTGAGCGAAAGTATTGAAAATATTACATTATTGAATATGCAGGATAGATTCTTAAATCGCTTTTAGTCCTCTAATCCTTATTATTTTAATCCTGTTTGGTTCACTATTTGGTGTAGTGTAGCATAAGAACTTACTAGAACATGCTTCACAAGAAATCTATCTCTACAGGGGTTTTGGAAATTTCCATCGATTTGTCAATGATATCGGTCAATAATCTCTTTCAGCAATCTTGCTTAAACACGGTGATGCTGGGATATTTGCAAAACTCCGGATCGCAGGTGGCTGCAGCGGAGATCGAACCTCGTTACTACACTTCCCTTTTCTTTCCTTTCTTGCTTTCCTAATTTTGATTTATCTCAGCAGAAGCCCCTTAAGCCCCTTGGACTACTTTGGTCGAATTTGTAACGGGGAAGCAATTTAGCGGTCAAGTCCGCTTGTTGGTTTCATTACAACCACTATATAGCGAACAGCTATGAAGAAAACGAAGCATCAGTTCAGTGGTAGTACTTGGAAATCACTAGGCGAGGAAGATTTGGGCCAACGACATTGAGATGACGTCAATTAGCGTTCTTTGTGTGTTCCTCTGTTTTAACCCTTTTATTTACTGCCTTTTTCTTTTTAATGGCAGGGTATGTTGCGAAATATAACTCGTATGAAATGCTGAGATATTTGCAAAATCTCCGGACCGCAGGTGTATGCAGTGGGGAACGAACACGCGTTGTTGTCCTTGCCGGGGAGCAGCGCACTTCACCACTACACCATCCGGGTCCTTCGTATTGCCTGTCTCTCAGCTAGTTCTATCGATCTTTTTGCCGTCAACGGGATAGATCTGGGGAGCCCAAATCGACATTGAACCCAGTTAAGCTGAGGCTTAGTTATAATTACAATCGTAACCCTTTTATTCAGCATTTCATACGAATTATATTTCGCAACATACCCTGCCATTAAGAAGAAAAAAGCAGTAAATAAAAGGGTTAAGATTGTGATTATAACTAAGCCTCAGCTTAACTGGGTTCAATGTCGATTTGGGCTCCCCAGATCTATCCCGTTGACGGGTGATTGCTGATGGCAAAAAGATCGATAGAACTATCTGAGACAGTTTAGACGAAGGACCCGGATGGTGTAGTGGTGAAGTGCGCTGCTCCCCGGCAAGGACAACAACGCGTGTTCGTTCCCCACTGCACACACCTGCGGTCCGGAGTTTTGCAAATATCTCAGCATTTCATACGAGTTATGTTCCTCTGTTTGTTCTCTGTTTTTTCTTCATACTCTGTTCCATTTTCGATGCTACTCGTAACGTCTTCTGATTAGTAAATGGAAATAGCTAACCTAATTACAGTAATGTTGTCAGTTTTCTTGTTCTTGGCAGCGTTTATCATCCTGCTTTTGAAATGGCTGGATATTCGTTCACTGGATGAACTTAGAAATATTTTCAACCTTGTTGTCGCTGGTAATGGCCAACATATGCTATCGAATCTTTTCCAGGTAATCTTTTAGTGAGGACCATTTACAAATATGATTTAGATTGTGGTGCTACATCAGGTCAAAAGGTCATCAGGCCAAAGTAATTTCTTCTAGGTCGATGAGAATTCGAACAGACATGGTGGTGAGCTTGTTGCTGCAGTGCTCAAGGTAGGTAAATTTGGATCAGTGATTTGGTAATCAAAAGCCTTTTGTTTCTGTTCGTTCCGGCGTTTCTTAAAGTAGACAAATTCGGGCAAGTGGTTTGATAACCAAAAGGCCTTTTCTTTTTGTTGGTTCTGGGACTTCCTAAGGTAGACAAATTCGGATCAGTGGTTTGGTAACCGAAAGTCTTTTGTTTCTGTTAGTTTGGGGGTTTCTTTTTCTTTTTCTGTCGTCATTTGAATGCGATGGTTTACCATATGTTTCTATTTATTCTTAGTCCCATAACGTTCAAGAAATCTTCGTTCTGTGTGGTGGTCATATATCGCCGATTCTTGTAGCTGCTGAGAAGCTCGGAATAAAAATCATCGATACTCGTCACGAGGTATGGAGGTGACTTTATGAACCTTCTAAACGTTTATGTTTCTCGTCTATGATGAACTTGTTGCGTGGACAACCTAGCATTAAAGGAGTTTAAAAACCCTTTTAGGTTACAGCCGTCTTCGCCGCAGATGCGGTCGCACGTCTACGTCAATCCATCGGAGTCGCTGCAGTAACTGCAGGTCCAGGTGTTACGAATACCATCACAGCAGTGAAGAATGCTCAGATGGCTGAGAGCCCACTGCTGCTCATTGGTGGTGCTGCTCCTACATTGCTCAAAGGTCGTGGTGCCTTACAGGTACAACTTCCAACTTTGAACAAATGACGGTTAAGGTATTGTTCAAGAATTCTTCTTGTTTGATTACTTGGGAAAATTTGCCTTGGTGATCCTCTCTAGCACATTAACCATGCTTACTTAGATAAGCCTTTGAGCGATGTTCCTTTACAGGATATAGACCAACTCGTCCTACTTCGCCCACTCTGTAAATATGTAGCACGTGTGGAGCGACTACGTGATATTGTGCCAACCGTTCGTGAAGCTATTAAGGTATATGATATCGTTATTAGCTCCTAGATCGTGAACTTAAATGTTTTTATTTAGGCAGCCGTATCAGGTTGCCCAGGACCAGTATTTGTTGAGTTTCCAGTGGACGTACTATATCCTTATCAACTTGTAGTCAAAGAGATCGGCTTCAGTACGAAATCCGATGGTTTTGTACAGGTATGCTATAGTTAATTGGAATATAGATGCGTTATTCCTGTTCCTCGTTATGCGAGCTCCAACACTTTTTCCATTCATTCCGTTATCCTGGTACCAACTACGTCTCTGAAAGAGGTTAGACTTGCCTGGGTTTGGCTGTGGTTTGAAGGTCAGCTGCTCTTTCTTCATTGACGTATCGAGTAACAGTTGAATTTTTCTCTGAAGTCCTAAAATAGCCGTTTTAGAGCAGCCACAGCGCTTTTATCGCTCGGAGTCGTCATCCCTTTTGATGAGAAGATGTTTCAAATATTAATATTTAGATTGTTGTTTGATGGCAGCGGTTTTTACGATTATTAGAGCAATTAATCAAGAACAATGTAATGTGTCGGATCCCCAGTGTTTCCAATACGTTTGAAAGATTTCGACGGATTTTTAAGGCTTGGGATTACTGTAGAAGTGGTCTTACCAATCGATTTACCCACGTGCTTGCTGTATGCGGAGCGATAATGTTTATTAACAGTGATGAAAGCATCTTAAAAGAAGACAAAAAGACTAGTTCTTCCTGCACAGTAACAAGCTTTACTAACAGGAGGGTTCTAGAAACTACAAATTTCGATGACGTCAATGTTCGTGGGAACAGTATATTCACTGTAATGGCAATGAAACAAGAACTGTGAAAATTGTACTCGCACATTTACAATTGATAATACTTTAGTATTCAAAGAAATATTATTCTGACTCAGAACTTAGGTTAGGTTGAAGAAACGAGTTATTGCCATGCAAGCAAGCTTTAGTGAGCTTTCAAGAGTGTTAGTGTTTCAACATCGTCATGTTTCACCACGTTTCATATTTCAGAAGGCTTTGAATTGCTACCTTCGGTATCATGTTTCGAGACAGTTTAGTGCTGCTTGGCAAAATCAAGACATTAGTCCACTACCATCACAGATTCCATTGCCTACTTTGGATGAGGTTGTAGAATTATTGTTTAATACCTTCAAAATTTCATACAGTTTTCCTGTTTTGAAACATTGTCAATGAATCTCTTTGAAAGGTCTCTTATTTCATACCTAACTCGTTATTTCGGAGACATTTTATTGATTTACTGTTTTGGTAACACTCTATTTAGGTCAGAAAAATTGTCCAACTTATTCATGAAGCGAAGAAGCCGTTATTGCTGATTGGTAGTCAGGCAATGCTTCCTCCAGTAGTTCCGCAAAATTTGGTCAAAGCAGTTGAAGTACGGCTGAAATAAACCATTGATGCGTTTTTCATTTTCATTACTTTTACCGTAGCGTCTTTATTACAGTCACTGGGAATTCCTGTTTTTCTTGGTGGAATGGCGCGTGGTCTGTTAGGGAAGGAAAATCCTCTTCAAATGCGGCAGAATAGAAAGGAGGCGTTACGTGAAGCTGATCTGACAATATTGGCCGGTTGGTTTGCGTTGTTTGCCGTTTTTATACTCTTGTTTTTAACTATTTGAAAACGTCCATAATAAATTCCAATCTTTACGGCGATTACAATGTTAACTCTTTATTTACTGCTTACTACAATTTTTCAAAGCAGGGTATATGTGAAACATAACCACAATAATATACGCTACTCTGCTGTGACAAATTGTAGAAGGGAATAAATAAAAAGTTAACATTGTGGTTTCGACTACATCCTCAGCTTAACTAGGTTCAATTCCGATTTAGGCTCCCTAGATCAATTCTTTTGACAGGTGATTGCTTATGGCATTGATAGATAGAAAACTAGCTGAGAAAAAGGCGAAACGAAAGACTCGCATGGGGTGGTGGTGAATGCTCTAGCCTCCGGAAAGAGTAACATCGTGTTCGTTTCTCACCGCAGACACTTTCGGTTCGGAGTTTTGCAAATATCTCAGCATTATTGTGGTTTTTGTGGAGATTGTTGCTTACTATAGATCCTAAGTTTGGTGAAGTTTATTAGCATTTAAGGTACACCATATGATTTTCACGCGTTTGCGTACATTGAGGGTACAACGTGCATGTCTCCCTACTGTTTGTTAACTTTTAAGGTACTGTTTGTGATTTCCGACTGTCTTACGGACGTATACTGTCTACGAAGTCGAAAATTGTGTCCATTAACAGGAGCCGCAACCAATTGACAAAGGTAGTTATTACTCCTGTCAAATTCAAGCGCTACCCGTTTTGGTGATTTCCGCCGACAATTGAGCAGAATTGGAAATCCTTGTTTTCTTCTCGTTTTCATACTCTTGCGTTTTAACTGCACATCATGAAAGCGTTTCTGAAAAACCAGCAACGCTTATTCTGGCTATTTCATGTTTTAAAACACCGTACGTTTTGATTAACTCTTCAACTGTTTCAGTTGTTGTTTCCTAGATGACTTACCTTAGTGTTTCCATGAAAGTATTCGTTAACCATTCCTATGTTTTTGCATGGTGTTTGTTAGGGTTGGGTCACTTGTACTGGAGTATTGTCCTATCGCGTGTTATGATTCTTCTTTAAAACCTGTTTATTTCTCTGAATATTCTTAGTTGTTCATAAACTGACGTCATATTTCAGTAGTAGGTCAAATTTTATTTTTAGCGCAGCTTATCCCAAATGTTGCGATTTTATATGGAACAAATTTTGCAAAATTTTGCCGAGATGTCACACGATCCTATCGTTTAGAACGAGAAGACTTTCTGGAATGCAGACATCTCTGTGCTCGCCGACGTTGCATCGACGTTGGTTGAAGTTGCCAAGCAAGTTGGAAAGGTCTGTACTTCTTGGCAGTGAATTATTTCCAAAAGAATTTTCACAGCACCTTGTAGAAAGTTGGGTTCCCTGTTTCAGGCTCGCTGCAATGCGCAATGTGAGTGGTTGCATGAGTTGAGGAGAAGAGATAACCAAAAAGAGGAAGCAAATGTAGCAAAGATGGCGGATGAATTAGTAAACGGGCTTATTAATCCTCTTAACTTTTTGGCGCGTCTCGACAAGGTGAGGATAAGAATACTCTATTGTAAAAGAACATGTGGTATAGTCTGCAATCTGCAACAATGCGCATTGATTTCAGTTTGTACGTTTCCGAAAACATTTTTATATCTAAACCTTGGTCAAATTTATTTCACCTCATGGTAAACTTGGCGCAGTGGTTGGAAGCGCCTTTGCGACACACACGTGGAATCGATCCCCGCACCCATGGCCCACCAAACCTTCCATCCCTCCGGGGTCGGCAAATTGGTACCAGACTTGTCTGGGAGGATAGCAGCGCTGGTTCGATACATCGGTTGGGCCACTGGGAGTCGTTGTAATGGTCAGATATGCATTCAATCACCTCCAACAATAATTGACGAAGTCGAATGCACGGCGCATCCTTCAGGGATTGATCAACGCCGAGAGCTTTATCCTTTTTTTATCATGGTAAACTTTATTAATTGAAATAACAACCACTGTGGTGCTGAGACATTTTCTACTTCTGGTGTTACGCACTGCACTACTAAGGCCCTTACATTGCCGTTCTCTCAGCCAGTTTTATTATTTTTCACGGTAGGGTATGATGTCTGGGATCTGGCCTGGGATCCAAGTTTCGGAAATATCTCAGCGTTACAGTGCTTGTATTGCACATCATACGTTGCTGTGAAAAACAATGATAAGCAGTGAATGAAAAGTTAACATAGCAATTTCGACTAAAGCCTCTGCTAAACTGGGTTTAATGCCGATTTGCGCTCCCCAGATCAATTTCGTTGACGACCGATTACTGATGGCACTGGTAGATAGAAAACTAGCTGAGAGACAAGATAAGCAAAGACCTCATTGGTGCAGTGGGTAACACGTGAACTCCCGGGAAGGATAGTCGCGCGTTCGAATCTGACCTGTGGTCAAGGTTTTGCAAATATCTCAGCCTCACAGTGGTTGTATTTCACATCATATCTCGCAATAAAAAATGATAAGGGAAGTAAATAAATGCTAAACATTAAAATAACAACTTTTAGGGTCTACAGAACTTTGCCATTAAATTACTTAGAATGAATTTAAGATCCTCAGAGAGCAAAAAAATTAATTTCTTCGGGTCATTTCGAACCTCGAGGAGCGAAAGGCAGATTTTTCTTCTGACTAAACATGATAATATTATCGAGTATGTCGTTGGTGCTGGAGGTCTCGTTAAGACCAAGCTTGCGTTAAGGGTTTTGCCGATTTTGGTCTATTTTAAACAAGTTTAGAATTAAATAAACTCCATGAAAATTAGTAATTAATTTCGAACGTTTTGACAGACCTGCTATATTTTATTTCTGTTATCAACTCTTCAGATGCTCTAATTATTGAAAAATTGCCACCAGTTTTCAAAAAGTTTGATTCGTCTCTATCATGTTAAACATACTAGTGACGAAACTGAGTTTGATCTCTCATTTTGAGCGCTTAATACGTCTTTAGAGGTCTACTAGCCCTAGAAATGATGTGGCGGCATTTTCTTATCACTTTAACACTGGGATTTTTACAGAAACTTCCTGACGACGCCATCCTTGTTGCAGATGGAGGAGATTTTGTTGGATCGGCAGCCTACATTCTACGACCTCGCGGCCCTTTGCAGTGGCTTGATCCAGGAGCTTTTGGGACACTCGGTGTTGGTGGAGGATTTGCACTCGGAGCAAAGGTTTTGCCTAAATTTTTTAGCTCTGCGAACTGGAATTTCGAATCTATCAGTCTTACAGGTTGTACATTCCAATCGGCCAGTATACATCTTGTGGGGTGACGGATCTTCAGGATACTCAATAATGGAATATGATACGTTTCATCGTCACAAGCTCCCAGTAATAGGGATTATTGGCAACGACGCATGTTGGACACAAATCGCTCGAGAGCAGATTCCTATGTTCAGCAGCAGCGTTGCGGTTGATTTAGCGGTACATTATCTTTTTTTTTCAGAAAGAAACAAGGACGGAAAAATTGGAGCCGTTCGGTTATGCGAATATGAGAGTTATGCGGTATTCTTTTTCAGCGCACTGACTACCACGAAATTGCGGTAGCCCTGGACGGATGGGGAACTGCGTTGTCAAAAGAAAACGTGTCTTTTACTGAGGAAATTTTGGATGAAGCACTCCATCAGAGTCGTGAAGGCCGATCCGCACTGGTTAACATTCTTATCGGCAAAACGAATTTTAGAGAGGGTTCAATCTCTGTTTAGATAAACTTCTAGGCGAATAACAATCTGATGAATAAGAAGAGGTAGTTATTCCTGTTGTAAAAATGAAGGAAAATAGTTGTTGCTGTTGTTTAGACTGGATCTTTTTTGTTCCAAGATTTATCACAACTTTCGACTGTATCTAAGCCTAACCACCTACTCTGATTCTGCACAGAAGCCTAACAGTTCCCATATGATAATTTAATACAGTTGTAATTAAAGTATCATAGTTACTTTTATCAGGGCTGGTTTTGGAAGTTTTCTAAGCACATTGCTCACAATATGGGCTACCACATCACCAACAATTACTGTATATTTTCAAAACTAAAACCTCCCATATTTAGTTCTCTTCAATGTTGCTATGAAGAAATTTTTTTTGAAGTAAATCTATTTTCTCATAAGAAGAATCTACAGCATTCATTTATATTAGGAATGTTAAGCACGTCAATATAAGCGACAGATGAGGGGTTCTAAAATGAGGGAGAGGGAATGGAACGCGAATTGAACTCGACAGTGTGCTAGCCATAGAAGGCAAGTGAATCTGAGAAAAAGCTCTTCACCTGCGTTGTTTCAGACTGTACTAGATTTAATGCACATTTTAATCATGTACGTGAACTTGCAATCGTGACTGTGAAGTACAAGGAAGATAGTTTGAGGTCGCATCTCACAAAACGTTTTTTACACTCTAGGAGATTCTCAGTTACCAATCTGCGTGCTAAGCACAAACACCAGAACCAAGAAAGCGTAGGGTTTCTCCAAAAAATAGAAGTAATTGTACTTAGAAATGCCATTCGTATTCTTTAAACAACCGGAGGTAATTTTGAAACTCTGGGATGTAACAGTGTAGCATGGTATTTTGGCGCATCATTCATGGGTAAGGGGAAATTTATTGTTTCTAAGGCTGATGTTTTCTAATTATTTTATTATCGCGCAATAATATTAACTTTATCGAAATTTCCAGAAAGTGGAACTACATCTAGCAATGCTCTCGCAAACCTCATGTATATGACAGGTAATTTCGTTGGACATTTCTTAATAACATAATAATTTAAAGTCAACTATGATCGACATGATCATAGAAATGAATGCAAACTATCAATCCTATAACTTCGGTGATTTCCTATAGTAAGTTTAGAAAGAAAGTCGGTTCAAGGTGAGGAAGATTCGAAAATGTTTGGTAATATGAGCAATACCTATGTAATGATCAAAGAGAGTTATAAACTAGAGGAAATGCAAACAAACAAATGCAAAGGAGAAAACGATGCCTCCAGGCGGGATCGAACCACCGACCTTCTGTTTACAAGACAGACGCTCTGCCACTGAGCTATAGAGGCTCCGTCGTTCGTCCTGTGTTCTGCACAGAACACGGTGAATTACCATGTTACAATGAACTTCTAAATCTTCGGACAATTTTTTTCGTTTCGAAAAGATTAACATGTTATGACAATGTTGGGATCATTCGTATCAATCAAAAATGAGCAGTCGGAGTTTCAGTGAATCACCATTAATGCCTCTTAAATATATGCCATTCGTCGTTTTTCTACCATTCTGTTAATAAAGAAACACACGGAACCTACGACTAAATAACGGAAAACTGAGGCTTCTCCGTTATTCACGACGTCGCGACTTGATTCATAGGACTGAAAGGCACGCGTATTTGAACCTGAACTGGCTCTTTCACTGTAATGACATGACAGAACTGTCAAAATCATTCAAGCTTTGACAACGAAATAAGTATTCAAGAGATTCCACTGATAATCGAATAACTAAGTGCGGCACCAGTGAACTGCATTCGTTCTCACTGCGTCCTAGAATTGCTCAGTTTGATCTGTTTGCTCGAGGAATATGGCCATTGTTCTTCGTAAAAAAAAAGTTTAAACAGCTGCATTGCAACCTTGCTACGTACTCTTGATATTATGTGGACTCCAGTGATTCACTCTACACTGTGGAAATGGATGATCGCACTGAATCGTTTTCGAAGCCTTGTACATGGCTCTCTTTCGACCAGTTTCCTGTCAACAGTGTTGAACACGCATCGAATGAAGTTCGTAGGCGGCAGACACGCAGATGGAGAGATAGTTGCCGACTTAATGCGAACTTACCCCGTGCAAAATTACAATTTTTCTAGCTTTCAGGTTATGCACGATTCTTTTCATTAGTTCTCTGCAAGTGATTTCTCCGCCTTGGCCGCGGAGAGGGATAACGGAACCCTGCAAATCAATTCCTTTAGTCATCAATATCCTCTTTCATGGCTATTCCGCAGAGTTGGTTGAATTTCAACGAATGTTGTTGAATGTCACCGGCTTGTTGGAGTAATATGTTGGCGTATGAGCTTGCTATTTCTGAACACAAACATATCTAGACGATTTCAAATTCTCGGCTTTCTTGTAGCCACCGTGAAGCTGTCGAAAACCCAATTCTATGACAAGACGCCACAGTGATCTTGGTTAACTAGAACCTTCTACCCGTTATGATATGGCTGAAAAGAAGATTTCTTATAAATCTCAGCATAGCTAATCTATATATGCATATATATTCATTTGAACTGCCCTTGTTGAACTGATGCGAGGTTGGTACCAGTTGTCCTTGCCCTTGTTGATGCTGGGTCCGATGACTAACGTTTCGACGACGTCACCTTCTTCAGAGCCTGCACTTTTTTGTGTAACGATATCCACATAGGTCGGTGAAATATTTATAGTACTGATAACAATCTAAAATAGAAATAAGTCGTTTTGTTTAAAAACTACCTACCGTGTTATTAGGTGTGGCACCACCCGAGTGTTGTTCACGTGGGATGACGACCCACTGAAGTCAAAGAACCATTTTGAAAAAAGGCGCCTGATCACGTGTGCTAGTGAAGAATTTCTCTTTCCGGATCATCTTTATACTTTTGAAAATTATCTAAAACTCTTTGAGAGTCTTCGAGAGCGGAAGAGTTGACGTTTTTGATTCCTGCGGTAGGATCCAGGCAATCACTTCGAAATCATCAACGTTGTGCTTTTGCGCCTTATGTGTACCTAGAGGAGTGCCTTATCCAATTTTAAGCCTCCCATCTAGTTGTTCTTTTATGTAGATACGAAGTGGTCGTCTACCCGTTTTACTAAGATGTTCTACAGCGCACACCTCACATGGGCTCACGTATATTGTACCTGAGCTCATGCAATCCCCGTCTCTCCCGTTAGGACAAATTACACAACTTTCTGAGCTGTATAGACGATCGGTAATTGATACTGTGTGGGAGCTCAACAACAGCTACATAATTTCAAGGGAACTTTATCTTAAACACCTCTTAATGGCGTAATTTATTTCTTTTGATATGAAGGATAGTTTTGAAAAGATCATTTAGGCTGAAACGCCATTTTGAGACACAACCTTACGTTTTCATCCGACCCAAGTGGCTTCTGCTTTGCAGCCGTTGGAAATGGCCATCTTTCGTGCCAAGTTTAACAACTCCTCCCTTTTCTCTTCTCCTGTGCAGACATTTTTTTAGGCGTTCGGAAGATAGAATATCAAGGTTACTAAAACTCATCATCACCTAATTACTAAGATTTTTCCAGTCCATCTACCTGGCATAAAAATATCCCTAGATCACCTATAGTGAGTGCAGCCAAAGAGCACGCATTTACCGGAGTCATTAAATGTTACCTCACTTTATACGTAGAATGATTCTCCAATTCGAGGCATTCTTGGGCCGCTCATAAAACATAAAGAGAGAATAGATGTGTGTAGCTTTTCGACTCAAAAATTAGCGACTCTGGAAACAGTGGCTTTATTTTGCAATCTTCTTGTGTTCGGGAAGATATTTTACAAAAGTTAGAAGATTAGGCATGGGACAGCGATTAGCACCAAGCCTTTCCATTACTTTCATGTACAATGTGGAAGCTCCAGTTTTCAATCACCGATTCTTATTCTACTGTATATACACAGACGTCAGCTTAATCGCGTGTTCTCCACACGAAAACAGGTGGACAAGTGCTTTGAATTAGCAAATAGACACCCGGAGTATATAAGATCTACGCGAGAAAAACAAACCGAGGACTGGATTCCATTCTTAAACATCCAAATCAAGTTCTCAGAAAGTGAAATGGTATCGTAAGCCAAATACTAAAGATATACTAGTTCACTACCATTCCTCTCATTCTTCACACATCAAAAAAGCACTCATTGAAAACATGTACCGAACGGCTAAAAATTGTGCAAAGCAGAAGCTGAAACGAAGGAATCATTACACTTGGCGTGAACAATAGCCATTTCCAGTGGCTGCAAAACAGCAGCCACTCGAGTTAGACCAAAAGGTAGGGTTATGCCCTAATATAATATTTCAAACCTTGATAAGATCGCTTTCGAGTTAACCTTCATACCAAACGAAATAAACCACGGCATTAAAAGGTGCCTGAGAAGAGGTGGTCTTGAAAATTCTGTGCTGGTTACTGATCTCGTCCCTAAGCTGTCATTTAAACCGCGATTAGCTCTACGGTCGTTTTTGCGACTCGGAAAATTGAGTGTTCTACTCTAACAGCAAAGAAGCAAATTTTATAAGTTCAGGTATTCACACCTCCCAACGGTTTCCCAGCTCATCGTGGCTGGGAGATGTTCCTGGGTGTCGGACTGAGAAGTACAGCAGGGAATTCCATCCACTCGCAGGGTCTCCCAAGCTCAAAAGGTGACCGGCGTTTCCATCAGGAAGCCTAGCTAAGAGTAAACCAATACCGGAATCCACCATAAGAATAAACTAATACCGGGATCCACCACCGTCTTGGTATCAAATTAGACGCATGGTGGCAAATTTTTCCCTGATCCACAAGGGCGGAGACAGCCCGTGGCAGTGAGCACCTGGGGCAGACTGTGGCCATGCTGACCTTGGGATTCCAGGAAACCACAATGGCTTAACTAGCTAATCTCCGAAAAATGGAGATTTTGCTGCGGCCTGCATAACCAGCGAGGACGGGCCATTCAAGTATCAAGTAAGGTATTCACAATACACTAGATCTCATGTAAGACATGCGGTGAAGAATATATTGGGGAAACGGGTAGACCACTTTGTGTCCGCATAAGAGAACTTCTCGATGGGAGGCAAAAATTGGACAAAGTACTCCTCTGGGTACATTTACGGCACAACACAAAAGCACAATGCTGATGACTTTGAAGCGATTGCCTGAATACTAGCGCTGGAATCAAAAAATCAAAACCCAACTCTCTCGCCCTCGAAGTCTCTCGAAGAGTTTTAGATAATTTTCAAAAATGTAAAGATGATTTGAAAAAACGAACGCTTCACTACCACAAGTGAACAGTTGCCCTCTTCCAAATCGATTTTCAACCTCGGTGGGTTTGACTCGTCATCCCACGTGAAGAACGCTCGACTGGTCCCACACCTAACAACATGGTGGATAATCTTTAGGTAAAATGACGATCACTTGTATGTCAAATTTTTATTAGCACTCTAAGTGTTTCGCCAACTTTTACAAATATCGTAACATAAAATACGTCCAGGCTCCGAAGAAAGTGAAGTCGTCGCAAGATCAGCCATCGAACACAACATCAATGAAGGCAACGACAACTGGTACCAACCTTGCATCAGTTCAACAAGGGCAGTTGGTAACAGTATATTATACATACATGCAATACACATTATTATCACTTGTATCACCTGTGGTCTGGTTGATCGTCGAGTGATACGAGCAGGCGCCAGTAGATTTTCCATTTTTCCCTCTCGCGTGCAAGAGTAGCCCAGTGGGTTCTGTTTGCTCTAGGAACTGGTCGAGCATCATACATTTCTTCTAGGCCTTTCGTGAAGAACTCTAACCGTCGAGTCGATGGCTTTCCTGCAGCACGTTTGACATTCCGAGGAATCCAGTCACTAATGGCTCTTCTCCATCGGTTGTCATTCATACGCATTACGTCTCCGGCCCACCTTATCTTCGACTGTTTGGCGCACAGAACAGCATCTTGATTTTTAATCGCTGACGCAATTAGGAGCTTTGGATCCTTTCTTTTAGTTGTGTGACACGTAATACTCCTAGCGTCGTGCTTCTGACTGCGCGTTCAATAACGCTGAGTGATCTTTAACCCTGCTTATGCAGCAACCAGGTTTCTGACGCATACGTAGAGCAGGAAGTACCGTTGAGTCGAAAAGGTGGGCAAAGAGTCGGGTCTTCTTTGTTCTCTTCACTTCATCCTCCATGGTCTTAAAAGATCGCAAGCCGCTCTCTGCTCATCTCTGGAGCGAAGTCGTTCATCTTGTTGATTTCCCGATCTAGATAGACGTAAGTGCATTCGGAGGTATTCGTCCCGTCGAAAGTGAATGGGGCACACGAAACTAATCCGTTCCTCATGAACATCGTTTTTGTGAGATTTAGTCGAGGGCCAATCTTTCCACAAGCTTTATTAAATTCGGCCAGTATTTGCTCTGTTTGGTTAATGTTTGGTGTTATAAGGTGTCATCAGCAAAGCAAAGATGGTGTAATTCCCAACCATCGATTCTCAATCCTATGTTACCCCATTACAATGTTTTCATGATGTTCTCGACGGTGGTGGTAAATAATTTTGCCGAAATGGTATTGCCATGCCTAAGCCCTCTTTTGCAAACGATGTTAATATCGTTGTACATTGGTGAAATCTTGATTGTGAAACTTTAGTATAGCTCAAGAAGAATCTTTGTGTGCTGAGTAGGGACTCCTTGACTATCAAGGGCTTCCATGACTGCTTCTATATCAATTGAATCAAAGGTTTCTCTAAATCGATGAACGATGTGAGATAGAACGGGTCTTTTGTACTTTCGCGATGCTTCAATGAGTCTTGTTATAGCGCGTATGTGGTCTATTGTACCAGCTTTCACAGCGCTAACTTGAAGATGTTGAATGAGCCGATCGCATTTCCCGTCGATGTTATCGACAACAGCATCTTCCCAACAGACTACTGGATTGAATAAGTCGCTGTTAACGGTGGTTTTGGAATATCGTTTTTTGAATTTAGCGGCTTTTTCTCCTGTCTGAGAGAAATGGAATGTTGCATGAAGGACGTGGTGGTCTGATCCTGTGTAGAATTTTGGGACAACAGCGACATCGAACAGGCAAAACCTTCTATTTACTATGATGTGGTCTCTTTTGTTACGGTACTCTCCACTTGGAGATTTCCACGTCCAGCTTTGAGGGTAGGCTTCTGGAATTGCTAGTTACCACGGATGATCTTGGTCGTCATAATAAACTCAGAGAGCCACTCACTTTGCTCGTTCCAATCTGATCCGTGGGTCCCAAAATGACTTTCTTCAGACGTTCTTCTCGGTCTATTCTTAGTGTTGAAATCTCCTACGACGACCTTGAAGAGTGTATAGTTTTCTCTGTAGAACTTCTCCAAGTCCATATAGAATGCTTCTACTTCTTCTTCCTCATAGTTTGATGATGGCCCGTAAATTGAAGATTGTCAAAGCCGATATTGACCCACATCTCTTCAATCGTAAACGTCAGATTCGGGTTCTTAGTTGTTCGAATGAATTGACGTTCATGGACAAACTTGTGTTGACGAGAACGCCGACGCCGCAGACTCCTCTACTGTTTCATGTTCCGGCGAACAGTTCTTCTCCGGCGTTGAATGGGTGGCATCGTCTCGTCTCGGCCAGGCCGATGACGTCGTACCGTATTCTTCTTACCTGCATGATCAAGTCTTCTATCGATGACTCAGATGCAAGTGCACGTGCATTGTAGGTACAGATCGTCACGCTAGTTCTTTGCAATCCAAGCAGCTTTCATTTGGCTCTAAAATTTATTAGAGGCCTCTCCGTACTCGTCGTACCCAACGCTGACGAATTATGGGCTCTTTCAGGGTCTAGGGAATGAAGCCCGTTTTTTTACTGTTTAGCGTTTTGATACCCACGTATGGCTTTCTGGGTTCTGAGCGTGAGGGCTGGGTATACTCACTGGTAGCTTGCCAGTCTCCCCAAGAGTGGATATGGAGCTTATTTGTTGGAGGCGACTCCTAACCACCTCCCACATAGTTCCCTGTCACTTGATTGCAGGTTTTTGGTCGAAATGATTCGTAGAATACAATATGCATAAACTAGAACGCACCCACACACGCGTGCATGAATACGCCTCGTAAATACAGAGTATGTGCCATTCGGCGCAGCAGAAACCGGGAGTTCTATCCCCTGGATCCACTTGCGCTTCAGAAAAGCAAAGGTAGCTTTTGGTTCGCGATTAACCGCTTATATGCCACCTGGGGACGCGCCACGTAGCCTCGCCGCAAACGCTAACGTGGAGAGGCAACGTGGCGTCTCCAGAGTTAATTGCAGCCGAAAGGCGACCATATGCTTCCCAGAGACACAGATGGATAGAGGATATGGACTTCCTTCTCCTGCTGAGCCCATTTGGCATATACCTTCTCTGTCTACGAGGAGGCAATCATGGATGTTGCGTGGGTGTGTTCTCGTTTATGCGGATTGTGTTCTACGAGTCAATTCGGTCAAAAGTCTGCAATCAAGTAACAGGGAAATATATGGGAGGCCGTTAGGTGTCGCCTCCAACGAGTAAGCTGTCCGTCTACTCTGGGAGATACTGGCAAACTATCCGTGGGTATGGAAAGCTATGCACAGTAAAATAAACGAGCCCCATTCCTCCGACCTCGAAGTAGCTCCAATGCGGCAGCTTTGGGTAGGAGGAGAACGGCAAAGCCACTAAAATCTCAGCGCCATTCTAGGCTGCCGAAACATCAAGAGACTATGATACTCACCTGTACCAAAAATGGACGTTCATTTGCAGCTGAATCCTTGACAGAGAACTTACTGTTGCATGCATGAATGATAAAGTACGACTTCGTCGGCCTGGTCGAGACGAGACGTGGCCACCCATTCAATGCCGTCTATGACACCGGAGAAGAATTGCTCCTCGGAACATGCGACAGCAGAGGATTCGGCGGCGTCAGCATTTTCGTCAACACGAAATTGTCCACGAATATTGATTCATTCGAACAACTAACGGCCTGTAGCGGACGTTTGTAATTAAAGAGATGTGAATCAATAGCGGTCTAGACAATCTTCTTCGTCTACGCACCGACACTTAGCTCCCTGATGAAGACAAAGTCGAAGCGTTCTGTATGGACGAGGAGAAGTTCTACAGAGAAAACCTTATATTCTATATGATTACCACCGGAGATTTTAACGCTAAAAGCTGACCCAGATTAGAATTAAACGAGAGCAGTGAGCGGCTGTCTGGGTTCATCATGCCTTTCAGAACCATTTATGGTAACTCGCAATTCCCAAAGCTGCACTCACAGCGATGCCGTAGTAACCTCCTAATTGGCAATATTTGGATAATTGATGGCTGGTTTGTGCAGGTTCCAACATAATTTCTAATTTTTCGGAGTTTTACTGATTTAGCCATTATGGTTCTTTGGAACTCCGAGATCAGAGGTACACTAGCGTGATGGCGAAAGCACGTCTTTAGCAATGAAAACATTAGTGTTCTTCTTAATAGCAAGACTCTCTCAAAGGTTCATTCGGCTTTCAACCTATCCCACCAAGCATCTTCATAATTTCATCGTTAAAACCTCAAAACCTTTAGTGACGCTGACCGAAGACAACATTGCATCTGTTGATGTGTTTTGTCGTCTACTTTTTAGGTAATGATACCATCCATAATGCACTGGTGGAATGTGACCGTTTCAGATAGCATTGACAGTCTTCCATATCCTAATAAGCACACTTTTCCATCTATGAGAATTTCGGTGGTTACAACTCAAAAATGGAACGGTAAAAGAAGACGTTAAGTGTTTACAAAGTTATTCATAATCTGACAGAAATTTTGTCGAAGAAACCTTAGCTTTTCTTCGTGGATTTCTCGGGAGACTACGAAACCGACTGGAATAACATCTCTTTTGAAACACACTTGTTTATATGTATTCTTTCTTGATAAGCTTGCACGAGGTTGATAAATATATTTATTTTCGGCTAACGTTTCAACGTCTTCGTCTTCCTCAGAGCCGTTGATCCGAGGCGATGGTCCTCGCTTGTTATTCGTCTCGACGTGGCAGCTTCGCCTTCGTGTCGAACAGTTGTCGAACAAGTTGTTATCACCGGACATTATCATTATATCCACCATCAGCATCTAAAGGGCATCACTGAGTAAGGATGCCTCATTCGAGGAGATGGCTCACTGAAGAAGACCTGACTCGACACGAAGGCGAAGCTGCCACGTCGAGACGAATAACAAGCGAGGACCATCGACTCGGATCATCGGCTCTGAGGAAGACGATGACGTTGAAACGTTAGCCGAAAATAAATATATTTATCAACCTCGTGCAAGCTTATCAAGAAAGAATACATATTGATTAGTGATACCGAGGTTCAAGGAAAGTCGGTTTCGAAATATTACTACACTTGTTTATATTGAAAAATTCGTGATAAGGTGAAAATTGTACATAGATTAGAGATCTCGCGCGATGCAAGCGTGATCGTTGGATCGACATCGCGTTGCGAGCAAGCTGAGCCTTAATCCCTCTGGGGTCTGCAAAATAACACCATATTTGCCTAGGAAAAGCACCTTTGATCCAAAAAAGTTGGTGAGCGTCTGCAATGAAAAAGTTGAAACGTGTCTGCGCAATATCTTAGGATTCCATTACCCATCAATGTTGATCGACGTCCACGAGTATAACAAAGTCCTCAAGCAGCAGCTTGGAACGCTCGCAAATCAGAAAACCTTCTTCGTTGACGGATGAATGACAAAGACTGAATGAAAGAAGCTCTGAGATTTGCACAAGATTTAATGAAGGGTTGTATAAAATAAAAAATAAGTAAACAGAACGGAAAACTCTAAGCAGCTTACCAAGAACGCAATACATTATTCACCAGCCAAGGCTGGATTACTGAATGATGGTCAAAAGTTTCAGGACATCGACCACTTTCCGTTTTGTTCTTGCTTTCTTTCTTCATTAAACAAATGTTCCCACAATCACAATAATGCTAAGATATTGGCAAGACGTGCTGGGCAACTGAGGAGTGAAGTAACACCGTGCTAACAGGGAGAACCGTTTGGTACAAAAGTGTGGGATACTGAGTGAAGCCACTTTGTTTATAAAGTGCTTCACTCCGTGCGGTTCGGCTCGATTAGACTACAAGCACCAGCATCACAATAATATCGGCGTGGATACTCGACTCGAACCATCGCACTTCTGAAGAAGTCAGTGACGTTCATACATTAGCCACAACAATGAATTCTAGCAGCTACGTCAAAGCCTATATAATGAAAAAAATTCAAAGTTTAGCATGTATAAAATATTTGCGAGATAGACAATGGCCGACAGCGATTGATGCATGAATGTTCGGAGCCATTAATATCCACTACAACACCACCGGTAAAATCTTGACAAGCTTCAACGACCGTATTGCAGCAGATACTCGAAGGCAACCAGGTACTGGCGACGAATGACTACTAATCCTTCTGTGATACAGTTTGTAGGAAAGCTATTAGGCAAAATTTATCCCGACGACAATTAATGTGCCGTCACAAACGACTTGTCACATGCGTCAAACATAACTTGCGGGGTTGGGTGAAGCTTTAGATAAAACGGACACACCTCAGACGAGGTTGTTTTACTCTGTGACAAATTCACGACACCTTAGAGAATGTGTTGTAAATGGATTAACCCAGATAGTGGAACGCTTGTTGTAACGCTTCACCGCCTCATGGGGCACGACATTATCCGTGCTTTTTAAACGGTGATAGGTACGCAGTCAAGCTTTGAACATTATCCTGTGTACACTACCTCTTTCCAACTTGGATACAGCCAAGACGTCGGTGAGGGTGATGATTCCTAGTGTTAGTTTGCTTCTAACTTGAATCCTGAATTGAAATTTTGAGTTTTTTTTCTCAACTTAGGAAACCTTGCTTCGGATTGATTCGTCAATGTACATAGAGGTTCGCTGTTCGGAAGCACTCTCCAACGGTCATATGAGGCTGTATATCATTGAAAAATTAGGTCAATAAATATGCAGTGTGAACGCAGGAATGAGAGCTGGTGTTAATAACTATCGTTAAAAAACATCACTTCAGGTTGGTGAAACATCACAGTGGCTGAAGAAAGAACTTACTTTACTACGGAGTTGGAAAATCTTCTAACACATAAAAAATTCGATATTTTACGTGATAAAGAGTGAGACTGTTGATGACTAGGATAAAAAAGGATAAAGTTTTTGGCGTTGATCAATCCATGAGGGATGCGCCGTGCATTCGACTTCAATGAGCATTGGACGTGACTGAATGCATATCTGACATTTACAATGACTCCCGGTGGCCTACGGATGTATTGAGCCAGTGCTGCTATTCTTCCAGACAAGTCCAGTACCAATTTGCCGACCCCGAAAGGATGGAAGGCTTGGCGAGCCATGGGCACGGGGACCGATTCCACGTGTGTTTTGCAGTGGCGCCTCCAAACCCCGTCCGATGATTGGGAATAAATAAGTGTAGTTACAAAGATAATGAATCTAGTGCAATGCACGAATCTCAGACGATTTCATAATGCTTTGAGAAGGCAGATAGCACAAAAGGCAACACTAGCCATATCCTAAGACTCGACGAAGAATCGGCTAGACCACCATTCAGCGGCATTCGTAAAGAAGGCGATGATCCTCAACTAGGAGCCAAACTCACTCGCAGAAAGTCTGAAGCCCGAAGTCCTTCAGGGACGATGGATGCGAGGAAACGGATCGAAATTTGTGATGCCGCGTTATGAAAATAGTAAAACAATTGAAGATTGATGATAGCACCGATAGAGTAAAAAAATGCCCCGAAAAAAAGGAAATGTAAGCGTATAGGTTGGCGTGGTTGAAAGCAGGAGAGGGCGCGGAAAAGATAATGACGAGTTCGAAGCCCAACTGAGGTCCCGGATTTAACCAATTTCGCACCATCGTTTGGGCTATATTAAAAACAAACAAAAAACTGCCATAAAAAAGTGGTAGGTAAGAAGTGAAGTGTTAACAAATGGTAATAAAATAGGTAGGAAATGCGATAATAGGTTGTCTCAAGGCAACATTGGGTAAAACCCGTTTAGTTATTGTCGGATGTTTTCTGTTAAGGGCTTTGATTTATTTTAGATCAGCCCCTGCCAGTGCTCTGCGATAACTTTATTATTACTAACCTAATCGAAAGCCGCTAGCGACAGTATTTCTCCAAAAACCACAAATGAACACAACGGAACCTGTCAACAACAACGACGACATAAACCAACCTCGCATCAACTCAACCAGAGCACGTCGTAAGAACATATATATTAAATTTTTTCCGTTGTAGTTATTTGCAATCAATTTCCCATAATTGTCCTGCTTTTCTGTTCACAAAATGCATTCGGTCTTCCTTGCAGATACCGCTTCGCATAATGCTTGGTTTTTTAACTCAAAAATGTATTCCAGACGTCAATTCAAGTATTTCGCCAGGTTTGCTTTAAACTCAAGATTTCCTCAAGTATACTGGAAATGTTTAACGTTTTGTTTTCTGCCTTCTATAATTTTCATGGCAGGTTACTAAGCGAAATACAACCACAACGTTGCTGAGATATTTGCAAAACTCTGGACCGCAGGTGTCTATGGTGGGGAGCGAACGCGCTATTATCCTTTCCGGGGAGTAACGCGTTCACCACCACACCATGCGGGTCCGAAACAAAGGAGTTTGGTCCGGAGTTTTGCAAATATCTCAGCAACGTTGTGGTTATACTGGAAATATTAAAAATTTACAACTTTACTTTGCACTTGACGGAAAATATAGGGAGGCAAACCAGGCCGGCACACCACGGTCGCACCATCCAAGTCCATCACCGCCTCCATTCGGCTTAGGTTGTCTGGGCGGTCCAATTTCAACTGGATCTGTGGCCATTACTGACATGTTCGGTGATTCTCGAGCCACACTAGGTTTTCTACGAGCTTTAAGTTGTGCCGGTGGTCCGAGACGTAGAGAACACCGAGGCTTCCAGAAAGATTTAACTCGATTTCGCACGCGCCCTGGCTGTACAAATGCTCCATTTGGGTGTCCGGTGGGTCAAACATTCCTGCATTTTTGGCCGCTTACTTACACCCTACCTTATCGCGTTGGATCATAAGGATGCGTGTGCATGCTATCGCAAGAATAAAGATATCGCTTCTGGACAAGGCCGTGATAGTAAGTAGGGACTGCCCGGTGTCACCAGGTAGTCCGTCCAACCCATCTATTCCGTCTCTTCCGGGATCGAACGTGGTTCGAGTGCTTCCCGATTTCAGGTGAAATGTTAAAGGAAAACGTCATTAGAATGGTGAAAAAAAGTGATACAGCTGAAGAAAACTTTGTGGTTCTGTGACAAACTTGTAGTATTGGCAATAAATACTTGAATACTTGTTGTAGTAAAGTGATACAACTTGAATCAACCTTACACCTTTATACTTCCGTAAAAGATTCGATACCTTCCCAAATACTCTTGTGTTTAAGCGTTTCATCGTCAAGTTGTTGATCGTTAAGAAGAAGTACCCAAATGTGTTCTAGTAATTAGTTTTGTGCATTACACAGCATGATAGGCAGGCAGGTAGCGCTGTGGCATCAATTTCGTTCATCAGAGTACGGCGCTGATTCCACTGCGCCGCTAGACTCATGAAATTGTCCATCAGCTCTGGGTCAGGAAATTGGTATCGGATTTCTATTATAACAGTTCACTGTTTGCAATCCAAGTAGGAACGCTTTAGTTCGGCTGTCCAGATGATTGGTGCGAGAAAATGAATTGAATAAACGAAGTGGTGGCATCTGTACAGCAGATGTGAAGACAGGTCGTGCACAGAAATGTCTGCGAAGATTACGAAGTATGAAATTTAAAGATGAGTAGAGATGATTACACGGCCGTCATACAGAACCACTGCCATTCACGCAATGTGTATGAATCACTGGCAATGCAGACAAAGATGGGAAGGCGCTAGGATATCACAGAATACACAAAGGGAAATCAGCACTAACACATAAACGCTTGGGAAAGTAGCAGAATAATAGATAAGGTTTTGCTCCGTCACTCTAAACATGCGATGAATATTTCTGCTACTCTTCACTTCATTTTAATTACGGTACGTCGTACAAGCATTCTCCTCAGCATTTAGAAGGGTTTACTAGTTATCCAAATAAAATTCGGTTTTTAAGATATGCTATGACTATTCAAGCATTTCCTCTACCCGCACTTTCCATACAATATTAATGATTTGTTACAGAGAATAAATATCTCAAAAGCGACTTCCCTTCAGCCTTAGTATGTTTAATCAACAGGTTTAAATTGTCGAACTCACATGAGATTGTTATACAACTTTTATTCGGCGAACGTTTCGATGTCTTCGTCTTCATCAAAGCCGATGAAGCACAATAATTCAACCGCATGGCGAATAAAATTAATTAGCAGCTAATTATTAGTGAAATCGATATCAATAAGTTTATCCGAAATAATGTTTCTTATAAATTATTATAAATATAATAAATATAAAAGCCGTGCTTGTATTCTCAAAACCAAAAAACGCTGCTGAGCCATTGTTCAATGTGCGTAGTTCACACTTAGTTCACCATCACTGACCACAGCACATTTTTTGACATGTTAAACCTAGAAATGATGTCATCTATGTGTATGTTGGAATCGGGAAATATTCAAGCATAACATTTACGCCGTTCGTTCTGGCTCGTTTTCATCGATCCTTTCTGTCGGTGCATGATGGTTCCATTACTGCCTGTTTCAAAGTGTCTATCAATCACAGTTTGATGTTATAGTCACCGAAATCTAATAGAAGTACCTTATTTTATTGGTAAGTTAACACGGCATTGTTATAAAAAATTTATTCGGCTAACGTTTCGACGTCCGCCTTAATCAGAGCTGATGATCCGAGTCGATGAGCCCCAGTCGTCCGTCTTTTCGATGTGCTGTCTTCGTCCCAACTAACAATACTAGATAGAATAGAGTCCCTGTAAATTAGGGTTTTTCTTGTTCTGAGTCACAGCTCATACATCGGATGTGAACGTAATTAAAAAGCAGAATTTTGTTCGAAAGGAGACGATACTATGACAGAATGCAACGGCTACTAATTAACGTTGACATCCGAAGCTTTTTGCTTCATAATCTCATAAATCATCGAAAAGTGAAAAAGAGATAGACAGCGCATGAATAGGATGAGGACCCAGTTCATGGAGAAGCCATAGTACGAAGCGGATCAAATAGAAGTGTCTCTTGACAGAGACCACTTCTTACGTTTACATTGGACGTAGATAACATGAGTATGACATTAGAGAGGAGAGCGGCATGGACTGCATTCAAGTAAACCACTGTCTGGCTAGCAGACCGAAAACTTCTCGCTCACCTTCTCAGCTCAGTAGTCCTCTCAATGCTCTATAACGCAGCAAAAATTTGTGTTAGTGCTTCAACGACGAAAAAGCGTATCGCTCTACCCTCAGGCACTTGAGTGATGTTTTCTGGAAGTTAACCTGCACTTATGTCTAGCCTGATGGCGAAGCTCGGCTCCTTGATAGGTATATCAATTCAAGATACAAAAGAATATTCATAGATAGAGAGGTACAAATGGGCTGTTTAAATTGTAAGCAAAACAGATTTCAGGTGGATGAAAAGAACAATGACGTGGACTCCTAGAAAATGAAAGTGCACCCTTGGACGAGTACCCAAACGACATGTACGTGGGTAACGTCAACCATAAACATCCCCAGGTGGGAGCGAACTGATAAATACGGAATGGTTATCGCAAAAGTCGTCATGTTCGAAACAGATCGGGACGAGGCAATCGTGAGATAGAAACGAACAGTAATTGCAATGGAGCCCGCACTACCAGTGGAGAATGTTTATTCAGATATCCAAATAATCTCGCAAATAATCAAAAGTGGGTGTTTTATCCTTGCGATTTTCGTGAACACAGTTGAAATGCGCTACTTCATTAAAGACGTAACACAAGGCAGATAAACTTTATTTAGAAAACTTTTCGGCGACCATCGTCCTCGGCCGGATTGATCTGAGTCGACCGTCCACAGGTCTTCCTCCTTCTGATGTAGATGCTCGTGACAACAGCTGCTCTGTATCAATGTGCACTGCCCAGAAAGATCCTATGGTGGGACGGCTAGATTATATAGGAATACCAAGTAGTTAAGATGATTCGGTCGGAATTTGCTGCTCGCCTTTGTGTATGCCACGCGGGACTTCTTGTAAGTAGTAGTCACAATGCCGGAAACCCCAAACTTGGGTAATTAAACCGTTTATCATAATTATACAACAATTACGGCATAACAATACAACTGTACAATTAATACAACAATGATACAAGTAATGAATAGGCGCAGCCTGATTTCTTGTGTTCAGGTTGCTCAAGAGTGAAGAGGTTGTCATAAGACTTCGACCACATGAGATCGATATGAGGAAAGGATATGGTGATTTGGGCAGCATTGCTGTGACCTGAGCTAGTCAGCCGTGGAGCCGTTTATATACCGTTTGGGTTGGGCGGAGTCAGGCTACAATAGGCGGAGTCGCGTTACAGTAAGTGGAGTGGGGTTACAGTAGGTGGAGTCAGGCTACAGTATGCGGAAGGACGGCTACCGGAAACATTTCACAAGCGTTGCAATCTGATAAGGCG